>CM028700.1:10979379-11055621 GCA_016771965.1 Brassica carinata
ATTTCCGCTGGTTTTTATGTTTCTCTTATCCATGATGGTAATGTATCTTATCCTCTTGTTCAATGGTTCATGCATCCAAGGAGCAATGTTTTTTCTATGCTAAGCCAAAACAGTTTTTTTTTTTTTTTGGAGCAACAGCCAAAAACAGCTCAGTGTTGGTTTTACATCGTATTTTATATTTTGACAAAACATTGTACCATTTGGTTAGCATCCTATATTCTGGTTCTCTCTATGTTAATAACATCAGTGTTTAGTTTAAGTAAACGCTTTATTGGATTGCAGACATTCAAAAGCTTCCAGAAATTATTATGAAAATTGAACTAAACCTTGTGTGTGGCCAAGCGTATCTACTATTTTTTTTTATAGGTTTTTAGTTCAGAGCTTCATCATTAATGGAGTCTAAATGAAAATTCAACAAAATAAAGAAAAGAAAGCTTGTTCTGCTTGTAACTGTTATTATACACATGACTCGAAGTTCAAGAAAAGCCTCTGTTCTCGAGTGTGCAAACTCATTTCTTAACAAACGCGGATTCAGCCAAGTCGATGGCTCGAGCAAGACCAGCAGCTTTATTCTGACACTCGCGGTGCTCGTCTTCCGGGTCACTATCCGCTACCACACCAGCTCCAGCTTGAAGATAAGCCACCCATTCACGGCGTTTGTTAGCATCTTTGTAAGAGTACATTGTATTGTATTGACTCGCTGTCGGGAAAACAATTGTCCTAAGGGATAAAGCAATGTCCATGTCACCAGTAAAGGAGACTCCACCAAACCCGCCACTGTATGGTCCACGCCGTGTAGGCTCCAGCTCGTCGATCAGTTCCATGGCTTTTACCTTTGGTGCCCCACTAACTGTTCCCACTGGTAAAGCCGCACGTAGTGTGTCCCAGCAAGATAAATCGTCTTGTAACTCTCCTGTCACCTGAACATAGAATTTAAAAAATGATCAGAGGAACACTTCAAACGAGAATATGAGCCAAAACACTTACCGTGGAGCTTATATGCATAACATGGGAATAACGTTCGATGTTCATGAGCTTCTCCACTTTCACCGAACCGTATTTAGCAACCTTTCCAACATCGTTGCGGCCGAGATCAACCAGCATGATGTGCTCAGCGCATTGCTTCTCATTCTCTAGCAACTCCTTCTCTAATCTTTTATCTTCAACCTCTGTTTTCCCTCTCCTGCTGGTTCCTGCTAATGGCCGATTCACTATCTTGTTCTGCTTTACTTTGGTGAGAATTTCTGGACTTGATGCTACCAATATACATCCTCTAGCCTGATAACAGGACGAGCATTAACAACAAAATTACAGAATTTTACAAGAAAAGTTATTCTCCCATTACAAACCTGCAAATAACCCATATAGGGACTTGGATTCACAACTCTTAGAGCTCTATAAACTTCAAAAGGGTCAGCAAATGTTCTCTTTTCAAAACGCTGACTCAACACAATCTGGAATATGTCTCCTGCAAGTATGTGTTCTTTAGCATTCACCACAGCCTCCTTGTACTCTTCGCGTGTCACGTTTGAGTTTTCCAACGCTGGCCCAAATTGCCGCGTCTGAAGATTCACGTTACCTGCAGCCAGCTTTGGCCTAAATAAATAAATTTCAAGGTTAGTAACCAAAAAAAAAAGCTCACAAACTAACTAAAGTCAAAGAGATACTTACGGCTCAATATCGTGTAACTTAGCCACCAATGTCTCCAAATGCTGCACTCCATTACTGTATGCCTTATCATAGGGAACGCTCCCATCTAGTCTAATCCAGTGGATAACATATGCTTTCTGTACAAAGGGAAACCAAATTTGAATACTCCACAGTTAATCAAACAACAAGGATAGTAACAAATAGAGATGTCAAATGGGCGGGCTATAAATGGGTGGCCCGTGTCCAAATCGATATGGTCCAAAATGGACGAATCTGATTAAACCATAATTAAAATTTGTCCAGGATGGGTGAACCCATTATATTCATGGACAATATTGGGCTTAACCACTTGGACAATGGCAATACCAATAAACTTAAATGTCAGGGTTTGAAAAATTGGGAGAAAACACAAATCACCTTTTTTTTCTTCCGTCTCACTCTTGTGTTTTTCTTCGTGTTTGATTCTTCCTCTTGAATCATCGTCTTGATTTTTCCTCTTCGAGTCCTCGTCTTCGATTCTTCCTCTTAGTGTTCGATTCTTCTTCCTCGTCTTCGTTCTTCTTCAATTTTTTCGATTCTTCACCAACTTCGATTTCATCATCTCTTAAGATTTGATTTTTCGTGATTTGTGTTATGGGTTTTCACTATTAGCTACTGATTCGTATCATCTACTAATATTGTGTTATGGTTTATGTGTTAAATAGATCGGTGATTTGTGTTCATAACGAAGTTGGTGGCGAAGTCCGACGATCGTTTCGTTTCCATGAAGTCGACGAAATTACAATTTTAAACTTATCTTGAATTTTTTATAACTTTGAAACATGAAGTTTAAAACTTAAAGTTTAAGTATGTGACATCTTTAAAATTGAAAACTTAATAATCTTTAAATTTTTAAAGCGAAATTATGTTGTTTACATTAAATGGACGTATTACGGATAAAATTTCCAACAAATCATGGTCTTATTTATGCCTCATTTGGACATGGTTCTATTTGAGCTTCGACCAAAATGTCCAACAAAAATGAAACCCATTCGGACACACCCAAACCCGCCAACCCATTTGACATCTCTAGTAACAAAAGTATTACCTTCTCCACGTGATCAAATACAATCACATCGTCATATAGACCAAGATGCATGTCCGGCAAGTTCCTATCGTCCTCGGGGGCCTTTGAAAATGGAAGTTTCCTTTTTTCGACGTAGCGAACTGTGTCGTACGAGAAAAAACCAACCCAGCCACCTATCATATGATAAAGCAAATCACATCAATAAACACCACTTCAGGTAAAAGATAAAGCATTCTTCCAGGTTCCATATTCTAGCAAGTGAAACGCAATATAATAAAAACAAAGACAGATTACATACCACAGAACGCATCAGGAAGGTCCTGAACTAGTTGAGGATCAGGGTTCCACGACTCAGAGATTTTCCTCGGGATCTCCATTGGATCCTCAACGTATTCCTCAGTCATGCTTCCGTTTTTGTGATCCATAACAATAACTTTATTCTCCTTTGCCACGATCTCCATCGCAGGCTGAGCCCCAACAACGCTATAACGACCCTATTAAAGATCAATCAAAAACAATTAACAACTGAAGAATATCAACTGATTTAAAAAAAAAAAAAAGAAGATTATTCTTACAACGCTGGACATCTGAGAGCCAGGCTCAACGGACTCGAAAAGAAAACTAGGAGCTTCACGGTCATCTTCTTTAACCAAACAACGGTACGCAAGAACGGGAGTGAGCTGATCAGAGAATATGCAGCTGTATATTGGTATAAGGTTCGTGCTCTTAGACGCATCGGCCAGCTTTTTTGTATCAGTCACTGCAAAATAACAAAATAAACGAATATTCCTATTCGCAATCAAAACCAATCGAAAATGACCAGAACAAGTCAGCTCTAGTGGTAAAGAGTTTGCGGGTGGCGTGTAACTAACTTCCGCCATCCTGGGTTCGATTCGCGTCGAGAGCGACTATTTAAAATGTTTAGGTTCCGGCAAAGAAGGGAAAACTTGATTACCAAAAAAAAAAAACAATCGAAATTTACTGAAGAATATAACTGTTTTAGAGCATTGCCTCACCTATTGAAGCTTCAGGAGGCGCAGAGACGCATTTAATCGAACGGAGAGAAGGCGCGTAAGGCGAGCTTCTACGGGAATAGCCAGTAACGGTCACAGAAGAAGAGAGTACGTGAGAAGCAGCGGAGGGAGCGAGCCGGCGAGAGAAGCTCAGCGGTTGCATCGACGCCACATTCATGGAGGAAGAAGACATCGTAACGGCTGGGGAAAAGGCGGTGGTCACTGGCTCCGGCGGCCGGAATGTTGAAATGATGTGCGAGCGAGCGGTTAAAAGAGTAATTAGTTTGTTAATATTCTATTCGAATGGCGAATGAAATAACGAGAAGATGGCTTATTTATAAAAGACTACGCGTGGCATGACCATGTGACTAATTAAATTGTATTTTACGGTAATACCCCTTACCTGTATTTTCCTTTTTAGCTGGTCCACGTGCATGCACGAGTCTCGCTGTTGCTAAGATTCTATAGACAAGGTGGCTGGCCGGGAAGCTAACTCATTATGGACTTGTCTTTTTATTTTGGAGAAAATAAGGCAAAGACAGACACCTCAGCTATAATTATATTTAATTGCTTTTAAATCATAAAGATTACCTTATTATAATATAAGATATTTGACCATAAAATCATACTGGTCTTAAATTAATATGTATTTTTTGCGAAAATGGTAATTAATTAATGGAAGATAACAACGTATCCATCCAGACCGATCCTCCAGACCATGTCCTTAGAGTGACACATGCATAACTAGATAAGCTATGATGTCATCGTTATATTAGTTTAAGAATCACGATGTGTCACTCCCTTTATGCATGTAGTTATAGAAAAGATTAATAATTTATAGCATACTAGCAAGTAGCAACCTGAACAAAGCTTTCCATTAATTCTCATTTCCAGACCAATGATAGCCTAACATATGTATTCTATTCTTTCAATAATAATGTTAATTAGTATAATAATACACAAATGAAATGTGTTTGTACAATATTATGGATGTAGAAATTTTGACCTCTTCTCGACTTAACAACAATAGTATATATTTGGAACTTGGAAGGTTGTTTTATATGCTACCAACCAAGATCAAATCCATCGGCATGAAAAGCATGTGATTTTGTTATACTACTTTTACCCTCCATATGATAATCCGCGCGCGCATGCGCGTGGTGAGTTCTTATAATAATGTTTGTTTATTAAATGGTTTTAACATTTTGCAACACAACAATCTTTATCGATTATAAAATGACGAATACAAATGTTGGTCTCTTAAATATATCATCGTTGTTGAACAGTTAATGTATCACATTTTATTTTAATTATTTTTAAGACTTCATATGCACAAAAAGAAATTAAGTTTTACGGCTAACACAAATCACCAAAACTAAATAGGCAACGTCGATTGTATAATGACGAAAAGAGATTAGGTTTTCTGCTCTCGATTTGTTTACTATTGACTCTCCATAAATGATTTCATTTTCTACCTCTATAGAATTGTGCTTTCGTTCTCGTCTTTGTTTCATTGATATGACTTAAGTCTTTTTTTTTTGTAACTTGTTTTATGAATTCGGTGAATTACATAAGTGTCAATTAAAAAAAGGACATATGTAAAAATAAGTTTCACTCCATATACATATCTAAGAATCAATTTTTTTTAAAAAAAAACTGACAAACTATATTAGCATGTTAGTGTTCAAATCTAATATATCAAACTGTTATAGAATATAAGTGCAGACTCGAAATATAAATGTTTGTCTAGTGTCTAGTATATATTCACCAGCTCGGTCTAAAAATCATCTAATTAGAACAACAAAACAAATTACTTATTTCACCAGTTCAAGTAATATATGAATCCGAACGGGTAATATCCGAACCCAAATGGAAATCCGAAGATAACCAAACATAAGTATACTTAACCTTATATTTCTAGTATATTTCTCTTATTTGATTCAAAATATTTATATTAATGATGCTTAGACCATGATTAACCCCAGTCTCTTAACTGGGGTTCTTAGCTTCGGCTAAGAGACGGTTCTTAGCTTTTTTTTTAGATTTTAACTAAGAAAAGCTAAGAGCCGTCTCTTAGCCGAAAAGTGTAAAAAAAACAAAAAAAATATCAAATCATGAGTTAAAAACCCCGACTAAGAAATCATGCTCTTATTGCTCAAAATTAAATAATATACATATAATTATGGACAAAATCATTTGCTACTCACTTAAAATACATATCAAGCTCTTGTTTCTTGTTTTAACAAAAGTTACATCTAAAATTTCAAAACAACAACTAAATTAGTGTCTTTCTATTTTTAAAGTTTTATCTCCAAACCTATTAATAGTTTAATCTTTTAAAAATTAAAAAACCAGTTAAGTTTATATATATTTTAAATAAAAAAAATAAACAATGAATAATTTATTTATTCTTTCTTAAAAATTTAAATATCCAAACCCGACCCAAAATATCTGAACCCGAACATAAAATACCCGAATCCGACTCAAAGTGTAGAAATACTCGAACGGGTTCTATACCTTTATACTGAAATATCCGATACAAACTCAAACGTGTGTCCGAACGCCCACTCCTATGATATATGATCATTTTTATCTTGCTTGAACAAAAAAAAAGTTAAACCATTGATTACAAAATTTTCAATGTGAGACTTTTACCATTTTTAGTAATTTATAGTCGTTTTTCAAAATTCAAAATATAACATATAAGAAAAAATCTAGTTTTTTTTATTGTAAAGAGACTTGACTTTGGTTTTACAAAAGGTGTTTTCACCTCTTTGTCGGGAACCCAAACATTGTAAATAGTCCCTCCCAGCGCGAATCGAACCCGGGTGGCGGAAGTTACAGCCGCAACCCCTTTACAACTGGGCCAACTCGACGTTGGTCAAAAGGTGTTTTCACCTCTTTGCCGGGAACCCAAGCAATGTAAATAGTCTCTCCCAGCGCGAATCGAACCCGGGTGGCGGAAGTTACAGCCGCAATCCCTTTACCACTAGAGCTGACTCGTTCTGGTAAAATTTTTTGTTTGAAATTAAATATGACACACCCGAGGTTCGAACACAAGACCTTATACACCATGGTTATCATCAAACGCCAATAGACCACATCATATTTTGTTAAAAAAGGTGTTTTCACCTCATTGCCGGGAACCCAAGCAATGTAAATAGTCCCTCCCAGCGCGAATCGAACCCGGGTGGCGGAAGGTACAGCAACAACCCCTTTACCACCAGAGCTGACTCGTTCCGGTAAAACTGTTGTGGGTAAACTTTTTTATAGTGACTGACCCCACCCCGAAAGACCTCGCATCCAGGAAAACCCCTTAGGATTTTTTTGGAGAGGTTTCAGCACCACCCCGCCGACAGAGTGTCGAACCCGCGACCTCTGGCAGTCGTGTGTAAGAATCCCTTCAGTACTGCCGCTAGGCCACCTGAGGTATCTCAAAAGGTGTTTTCACCTCTTTGCCGGGAACCCAAGCAATGTAAATAGTCCCTCCCAGCGCGAATTGAACCCGGGTGGCGGAAGTTACAGTCGCAACCCCTTTACCACCAGAGCTGACTCGTTCCGGTAAACTGTATAGGTTGAACTTTTTATAGTGACTAGACTCACCCCGAAAGGCCACCTCGCCAGAAATCCCCGTAGGGATTTTTTAGTTAGCCCAGTACCACCCCGTTTTCCCCGAGTATCGAACTAGCGACCTCGGTATTCGGTGTGAGAAACGCTCGATCTTGCCGCTAGGCCACTGGCGTTCTCAAAGCGTATAGGTTGAACTTTTATAGTGGCTGGACTCACCGAAGGCCACCTCGCCGAAATCCCGTAGGGATTTTAGCTAACCAGTACCACCCGCTTTCCCGAGTATCGAACTAGCGACCTCGGTAGTCGTGTGTGAGAAGCGTTCGATCTTGCCGCTAGGCCACTGGCGTTCTCAAAACTGTATAGGTTGAACTTTTATAGTGGTGGACTCACCGAAGGCCACCTCGCCAGAAATCCCGTAGGGATTTTAGCTAACCCAGTACCACCCCGCTTTCCCAGAGTATCGAACTAGCGACCTCGGTAGTCGTGTGTGAGAAGCGTTCGATCTTGCCGCTAGGCCACTGGCGTTCTCAAAACTGTATAGGTTGAACTTTTATAGTGGTGGACTCACCCGAAGGCCACCTCGCCGAAATCCCGTAGGGATTTTAGCTAACCCAGTACCACCCGCTTTCCCGAGTATCGAACTAGCGACCTCGGTAGTCGTGGTGTGAGAAACGCTCAAGATCGCCGCTAGGCCACCTGACGTTCTCTAAAACTGTATAGGTTGAACTTTTTATAGTGACTGAACTCACCCCGAAAGGCCACCTCGCCAGAAATCCCCGTAGGGATTTTTTAGCTAACCCAGTACCACCCCGCTTTCCCCGAGTATCGAACTAGCGACCTCGGGTAGTCGTGTGTGAGAAACGTTCAGTACTGCCGCTAGGCCACCCCGATTTTTTTTTTTATTATATACTTAATGTGATTGTTTAATTTCTTTTAATAGTATAATTTTTTTTTAAAAAGAGAGTGGTTAGCATTTTTTTTATTAAATATGTATTATTAATCATTATTGTCATGTATATATTAACCATATTATGTAATTCTGTAGCTTTTATTTAAGGAAAGAAAAAATATTTTTTTGTACACTATTAATTAATCTATAAATTAATTTGATAGTTAGCCCAATAAAAAGCATATTATATGTTTATATGAACCAACTTATTTAAAATTATTTTCGTGATGACATATGATTACGAAAACATTCATATGTTTTCAATGCTCCATGATTAATATATAAGGGATTCTACTATTATTATTCCTAATCACTTTTGCTTATACCCACTTTTGTTTGTAGTACTTTATAACAGCCGATGGCGGCATCTGACTATACAAATTTATAAGGAAAAAACCGGGCCTCGTGATGTGGTGGTAAAGGAACCTCGGCTGAGGTGTCCGCCATCACGAGTTCGAACCCCGACCACAGCGGATTTAACATGGTTTCCGTTTGGCCTCCAGGACCTTCCTCGCCAGTTCCGGTTGGACGCGGTGGGATAGTCGGACTAAGGTCCGGATACCTGGATTATCAAAAAAAAAAAAAAAAAAAATATATATAAGGAAAACTATTTTCCACAAACAACTGAAGAATATTAAAAATACTGTAGAACTTTTAAAATAATTTTGTTTTCTCATTTTGCTGACACGCATAAAGCCTCCAAGAGGATAAGAAACACAAAAACAAACATAATAGTACCCGCCAAGTTTGAAAGTAGAAGTCAAAAACTAAAGTTATAGCTATTTCTCTTCGTTTTCTTACTGAGATTTGAGATGTCCAATGATGCGTCCATTCAGAAGCCAATCATCATGGTGTCTTCATCGGTGAAAGCAAATGGGTACGAACAAACACACAAGCAAGGAGAGCAACAGAACAAGGATCCCTAGATACAGTACACATACTTCTCTAATCAAACTGCAATGATTTCCTCAGCCAGTGGGTCTCTCGGTTCACGCTGCAGGAAGAATATCATAACCACCCAGTAGAATGCCACGTCAATGAACAACCGCTGACGACGTGAGCCGTTATCGAGACTTGAAACCATTTGTAGGCAGAGTTCACCGAACTTTTGTTTTTAAAATGTGAATGTTCAAGTCCAAGTTTGAAATTCAGCCCAAGCCCATATCATAAGTGGATTTCAAGACTAAAACGACACGCGGGCTTCTTTTACTTGTCGTTTTTATAAATTCCCCTTCTTGATATAGAAACGTCACGCGTTTTCTTTTAGCCTACGGTAAACATAAAACGAGGCTAAAAGCCTATTTTGATACAAAAGAGTGGTTGGAAGCCTACCAATTCTTAGATAAAGATGCAGATAGACCCGAGCTGAGAAGAGGTATGGAACATCAGCGGAACAAATGGACTAAATCACCGACAGGATTTGTGAAATGCAACTATGATGAAGCCTACAACAACACAGAGACAGAGGCAAGAACAGACTGGATAATTAGAGATGATTTGGGGATCTTCAAAGGAGCAGCCCATGCCTCAAATCAACAACCAAAAACAGTCTTAGAAAGAAAACTACAAACCTTAGTACTTGCAATGATGAACTGTTGGAGCAAAGGATATCGACATGTTATTTTTGAAGGAGATAATATTAATGCAATGAAGCTGGCCAATGGAAAAATAAAGAACATAGATGTTATGAATTGTATCCGAGATATTTGGAAATACGCAGCAAAATTTAAGGAGATCAAGTTCTGTTGGGCAAACAGAAATTCTAACCTATGTGCAGACATACTTGCAAAACAAGTCATACCTTCCTTTTCATCTTTCTATTTTTACAGTTATGTTCCCGAATTTATAAGGGATGCTATGTCAAACGATTACTGTGATCATTAATGAAACTAGAGTGAATCTCCGCGCTACGCGCGGATACGTGTATAACGATCAACAATTGCATAAAATTGTAAAGTACAGGAGATAAGTTGTAAAGTAAAAGTTTGGGTGTAAATCATGTTTAGAAGCAGAGAGGAATTGTTATAATTATCAAGAGCAGATATTAATGTCTTTAAGCAGAAAAGTGAAACTCATAGATAAGATGGTGGACTTTTTGACGAAGAGGGCGTGTAGATATGAGGGGATTTTCTTGAGTTGGAGTGCCTGAAATTGTTTTAGAAATATCAGTGAACATAACCTAGCAATATAAATCAATTTATTAAATTCTTAGTATAGGTAGACGTACTTGGTATTGGTGAGATATCCATCATCACCTTCCTTTTCTGATGTAGAATTTTCATAGATATGGTAATTCATAATGATTTGGTATAAACTACTAATCAAGTATCTTAAAAAGATTTGTGATTTTTTTTTTATTAACTTTGAAACAGCTTTATGGGTTAGGTAGAAAATTGATGGGTTGGTTATCTATGTAACTTTATGCAATCGCAATCTGTATGAGGCTGCTGATTATAGAAAATAGGTCGGGCATGAAAGATATGTATTAGTTAAGTATATTAGATACGTGTTAAGAGATTTTTGTATATTATAGAACATAGACAATAGATATGTATTAGTTAAGTACTTTTTATTAAGTAATATTTTTCTAGATCTTAAAATATTAAAATTTTGAAATCGATTATATATTCAACTATAAAACCACAAAGCTACTGAAAACCGACACAATGATAGTAGAAGTTATTAAGGAAAAAAAACTGAAAACCGTAGATAGGAAAACATAATAGGGTTTAATTATTCTAATTATAAAATACATAAATATGTATAGTTATCTTTCAGGTGAAAAAGATGAAAGCTATATGTTATAGTTATCTCCGAGTTTAATTATTTATTCTAATTATAAAATACATAAATATTTGAATGTAAACGTAATTTAAAAAAAAACATTCATAACATTTAACACCACTAAACCGATTCTAACATCAACATAAAGTAAGAAATCAATTTAGTTCAAATGATGCAAAAGTGTAACCAAAACATATTATAACCAAGATAAGATAAAATAATGCAAAGACAAAGTCTGAAACTGAAATGAAACAAAGAAAAGTCTGAAAGTGAAATGGAATATAGCAGTGTCTTTTAACAAACCAAAATCAGAATTCAAAACTTATTAGCCATACTTGGCACGCTTAGCTTCTGCCGACTCAATCCCATCTGAACTCCTCTTCACCGCTCCATCTGCAGATTCCTCATTCCCAACAGAAGGACCATCCTCACGATTACCCAACTGTGAAGTCTCCTTGGCAGAAGGAACAGTCACGTTTTCTTCTAAGTCGCCTTCAGGTGCTGGAGCTTGAGGAGGGAGTACTTTTGTGACAGTTAAAGCTTGTGTCTTGCCGGTCAGGTTATATGTTGACACCTTTACAACGAACTTGTGAGTTTGCCCAATGGTATCAATCAGAGCTTGTGGCACCGGGACTACGTGATCAACTCCCACGCTTTCATTGGCCTAAGATAAATTTAAAAACTTTAGAAAACACATTTCGAAAACTGTATGATTTACAGGTTTCTAATTACCTCAAAGTAGCTCTCAACCAATTCTGAAGCTTGCCTTCCAGTCAACTCATGCCCAGCATCACCGAGAAGCACAAAAGTCGCTTGGTCATTGTTATCATAGACAGAGAGCCTCATGAGGTACCTGTGACAGAAGAAAATTAATAATGGATGCGGAATGTGTGTGTGAAACAGAACATGTAACTCTTACTCTGCAACACCAGCAATTTCAGCTTTTCCACATTTCTTACACATAAGAGTGGTAGGCCCTTTGGTTGCCTTAGTTTTGCACACACCGCATGCAATATAGTACCAAGCACAACCACGTACAACATCATCAATGGTGGCTGTGCACTCAAACCAAGCAACCTGCATAATTATAATATGAAAATCATGAATAACAAAGACCAGCGCAATGAATGTGTAAAACGTAGGACATGTCGTACCTTAGCTCCTTCCTGCTTCATGTAGGAGAATAGTTCCCCAATAGTAGCTGTCTCAGCCTTGGTGACAATATCAGCATTAACCCTGTTTGCAACATCTGAGTTTAAGCCCAACCTGGATAAAATATGACACAAAATCTAAGTTAGACAAAGTTTCCAAATGCTTTTTCAGAAAAGGAATACCTACCAAGTCAGATAATCCCTTGTTGGCTGAACGTCCAAGTCAAAAAACACACGAGAAGATGATAGAGAGCAGAGAGATAGGGCGCCTGAAGCATAACCAATGTTATCATAAGTATTCCGAAAATAAATTATTATATCAAAGATGGTAAAATTTAAAATCAAACTCGACTCCCAACGTGACTAAACTATGCTATTCACACATCCTACTAACATCTCTTAACCAATGTTATCATAACATTCCAAAATAAATTATTACATCACAGAATTTAAAATTAATATTCATACTCTAACACCTAATGTGACCAAACTATGTTCTTCATGCATCCTATTAACATATCTAAACCAGAAGCAAAAAATTGGTAACACTAACCTCCAAGTCGTTTGGGGTTTAAAGTGGTCACGAGAATAACACTCGGAGTGTTTTCATACGCTTTAAATTTCTTACCGAAGTCCACAGCAGCCTTGTCCCATAAGTAGAGCTTCATCACAGGACCACTGCAACATACCGAAACCTTTGTCCTAAATAAAATGATATATGTATAGAGTAAACACAGGGAATAACTTACTCATGTGTTTGAACATGAACCAAAATATGCCTCTTAGAAGCTATCTCCCCCTCATCAAGCACAAGACTGTCACTCAAAGTCTGACCATTCACCAGCTTCATGTGACCAACATAATCTGCAAGAAGGTAAAATATAACTTAATTAATACTCTTTATACTAAACAACTGAAAACACAGGAAAGAAACCTAAACAACTAAGATTGAAACTATCGTACACGATGAGACCTTACCATAAAGATCTCCTTTGAGCTCACATGCAGCTTCAAACTCTTCATATCGATAGAACCGGAACCTGTCTTCAGGAAACACAACTGAACTGTCATTGAGATCGGAGAGGGCAGAGTTCCATGAGAAAGTAATGACCACGACTGGATCAGCAACCCTGTAGCCAATCTTGCTCTTAGACACATAAAAGTTTTTGAGTCTGTAAATGGAACCGGCAATCATGTGCGGCAAATAGGTGTCAATCCTCTCCGGTGGGATGAATCCTTGGATCGCAGTACCCTGCTCATATCGGAAAAGCAACGACTGTTAGTTTTTTTTCTTATCGAGCAACAAAGACCAGAAAAAAAAACCAGAAACAAAACATTCCCTGCTCATATCGGAAAAGCAACGACTGTTAGTTTTTTCTTATCGAGCAACAAAGACCAAAAAAAAAAACAGAAAGCAAACATTCCCTGCTCATATCGGAAAAGCAACGACTGCGAGTTTTTTTTTCTTATAGAGCAACCAAAACCAAAAAAAAAACAGAAAACAAACATTCGGAACACACCTCCTCGTCAATCAGAAGCATCTCTAGACCAAAAAGAACCTTCGTGAGTGCGTTTCGAGCCTCCCAAAAATGGATCAGGCGAAACCTTAACTCTCCTTGGTGTGGTCCTAATTTGACATCTTTGAAGAAGACCACTTCATCACCTTTAGCGGAGGGGGCACCGGTTCCGGCGATTTGTTTGGTCGGCACGTCGGAGCTCAATATCCCCTTGCCGTTTCGTTTCTTGGAGACAGCCTCGGCGGAAGAGACACCGGTCTGCACGGGACGTTTGGTCTGCTCGGCGGAGTTAACACCTTCCTTTCCTTCTGGTTTCTTGGAGTTAAGATCGTCGGAAACTCGGGATTTTCTGTGGGAATTCATCGCTTGAGAGAGTAATTTCATGGTTTGAGAGAGATTTTTTTGTGTAATCAAAACTGGGGGAAAAAGAGTCTTTATAAAGGAACTCAGCGAGAAGAAGGCGAAAAGAATCCATTAATGAGATTTCCAGAGGTTTCATTGCAGTATCATGAATATGGTGTTGATTGATCGATCAGTTGAAGGAGGGGAAAGGGCGAGGAGAAGAGATGTCGAAGAGACTCATTGGGGGTGCTAGGGTTACGAAAGAGTGAAGAAATGAGATAGAGTAGTTTTGGGTTTCTGGACCATACGTTTTTTCCTCTTCACAGATTAGAAAGAAAGAGCCCAAGATCAGATTTGAAAGAAAGAGTCCAAGATCAGCCCATGTCTGACCTGACGTGTCAAAGAGAACATATCCCATTGGTCGAATTTCCAGACTTACGTGGAGGGTCTCTCCTTCTCTCTTATTCTCCTTTTATTATTGTATTTGATTAGTTTCGGGAAAAAAAAAAAAAACGAGGCTAAAAGAAAACGCATTGTTGTTTAAGTAATTCAACCGACACAAAGTTCTCATGCTTATACATAAAACGTCAAGCATTCTTCAACTCTCTTCTCTAGAAAGGCTTCAGAGCTCTGTGGAAGAGGAAGCAAAAGTCGATTCCTCACAATCTCAGATGAGCTCCGATCGCTGCGTGAAACCCTAATTCCCCAGGCGTCTCGTCTTCCCCCGATAACCTCATCGGGAAGTTGTTTTTCACCGTTGAATATGGACGGTAACAAAGACGACGCGTTGAAATGCCTCAAAATCGGCAAGGACGCGATGGGAGCTGGGGATCGATCTCGCGCCTTGAAGTTCCTCGAGAAAGCTCGTCGCCTCGATCCGTCTCTCCCGATCGACGATCTCCTCTCGGATCTGAACAATCAATCGCCGTCGCCTGGATCCACCGCGCCTAAGCCGTCTGTTCGCCAACGCGGATCTTCCTCCTCATCCTCATCCTCCTCCTCCTCCTCCTCCGCGTCTTTCACTGAAGAGCAACGAGCGATCGTGAGGGAGATCAAGTCCAAGAAGGACTACTACGAGATTCTCGGATTGGCGAAAACCTCCTCAGTCGAAGACATGAGGAAAGCGTATCGCAAACTCTCTTTAAAAGTCCACCCCGATAAGAACAAAGCTCCCGGATCAGAAGAAGCGTTCAAGTCCGTCTCCAAGGCGTTCCAGTGCTTATCCAACGACGACGCTAGGAGAAAGTACGACGTCAGCGGCTCCGACGAGCCTTCTTACCAAACGCGCAGGTCCGCGAGGAGAACACACCACAGCGGATTCAACGGCTTCTACGACGACGAGTTCGACGCCGACGAGATCTTCAGAAGCTTCTTCGGCGGAGGAGGGATGGCACCCGCCGCGACTCAGTTCCGATCTTTCAACTTCGGGGGAGGTAACAGAGCGGCTACTAATCAAGGCTCGGATACTACAGGGTTCAATCCACGTGTCCTCCTCCAGTTGCTACCTGTGGTGTTCATACTGCTGCTCAACTTTATGCCGTCTCCTCAGCCGATATACTCGCTCTCTCCTTCGTACCAGTACGAGCACAAGTTCACCACGCATAGAGGGGTTAATTACTTTGTGAGGTCGGCTAAGTTCGAGCAGGAGTATCCTATAAACAGCCTCGAGAGGCAGAGGGTTGAGGCGCAGGTGGAGAGAGATTACTTGACTATACTGGGGCAGAATTGTAGGTACGAGCTTCAGAGACAGCAGTGGGGGTATGTTCGCGAGACGCCTCATTGTGATATGATGAGGAGGTTTGATTCAGCTGCTGCTGCTGCGTAAACACAATCCGAGTTAAGAAACTTGTGTGTTGGATTCATGCTGAGGTATGTAGATGTTACTTACTAACGTCTTGAGTATTTTGTTGATGCCTCTTAAGGTGAGTTTGATTTCCAAAGTCGCAACCTTTTCATATACGTTGATTACTGTTTCTTGGTGTTTATTATGAAACATTATTATTATGTGTGTATTTGGAATAAGACTTATTTTTGCTCTGCCTTGCATTTCCTATGTGTAAGGTAGCAAAAAAAGAAAAAAAAAATTACATTAAACGTTTCCAATTGAATCTTGTAGAAAAAGTGAAATTTTATGAACCCCATTTTGTAGAGTTGAAGTTGTCTATTTGATAGTATATAATAGTTTCTTTTCAAGCGACAAAGAATAGGAAACCAATTAGGAACTGATGTATGATAACAGCGAAGATCTTGATCATAAGCCATTTGCTTGATGAAGTTCGAATGAGATGCTGCGTGCTCCCTCTACATTAACTAATGATTAATCCATATTGTCATCGATTCTGTTCCACAAACCCCACAGGTGTTAAGTGGTAACTGAGTGTTCCTTGAACCTCATGAATATGGTCAGGTGGTGAGTAAAGAACCTGATAGCTATTTCTCCCTGTTGAGTGACCATCGTAGCTTGATGCGTTAATATTCAACTGAGCTCTGTTATTGTTGCTTCCACACTGTGAAGCAACAGCTCGATTTTGGCTATAGTTCTATTGGGACCCTTTGCTGTAACATGGACATCTCCATTTGGTGCAATGGTGCGACCTTTCTAACACAATCAAGAGTTGATCAGGTATGGAAAATTAGGACATACACATGAGCTGGCTACCTGAAGGAAGACAAAACCTATTTTAGATGAGAGCAACTGTTAGATGATAGTTTTGAACAAAACTGGATAGGAACAAAAACCGGTTTTCATGAGCCTTCATCTTCTGCGGGAAGACGCGACATTTCTCAATCGGACACTCTAGTGTGGGACAATAGGCAGTAGATACAAAATTACAAATCGATAGGAAGTTGACAAAATCTACAAAATCCAACCTCTGCTCTCTTAGTTAGAACATCGCGAAATCGATTGAACGTTTTGTTGGCAACTCTTGTTGAACCGTGTCCTGTTTTAATATGTGGCAATCGACGAAAGGTGTGGACCGTGTGGTGGTTAAGAAACGTGAGAGATTACTCGAACAAACTTGGGCCCAAAACGCAAGATCATGAGAATACACGTACGCAAGAAGTTTACAGTTATAACTAGGCCTGGGCGTTCGGGTCGGGTTCGGGCCGGTTCTTTTCGGATTCGGGTCTTTTCGGGTCCTAAATATTTAGACCCAATAGGTACTTAGAAATTTTCGGTTCGGATTCGGGTCGGTTCTTCTCGGGTCCGGGTCTATAATTAAAATACCCATAAAATACCTGTAATTTTTCGGGTCCATATCGGGTTCGGGTCGGGTTCGGGTATTTAGGATCTGAAAAGGACATGATATACCCAATTCCATCAACTTTAGTTGAATATTTGTCATATATATCTAAAATTTTACAAAACAACTTAAATGAAACTATTAATAATTAAAATAAAACATTTTAAAACTCTAAATTTTACATTTTAAAGCTTTATATTACTTTAAAAATGTTAAAAAATAATAACAAATATTGTTAACAAAAAATATTTCAACTAAATCATAAAATAATATATGTAAAATAGAAAAAACATCATAGTTTTAGATATACATGTTTTTAAGTCGGGTACAAATCGGTTCTTATCGGGTCTATTCGGGTCGGTTTTTTTCGGATTCGGATCTATTCGGGTCGGTTCCTTTTCGGTTCCGGTTTTTTCGGTAAAAAAAAATTTAGACCCAAAAGGTACTTGTAAATTTTCGGTCCAGTTCCGGGTCGGGTATTTTTGGGTCGGTTCCGGTTCGGGTCTTCGGGTCCAGGTTAAAATGCCCAGGCCTAGTGATAACAAAACCCTATTCCTCTGAATTCGTATCTTGCTATAAGTTAAAAAAGCTCAATTAATTCGTTAAGTATCTAATTAAGGTGATCCTCACGAGATAGTGTTTTGGGGTTTGGAACGTTAAACTCATAAACGTATATGCTCTTCATTTTCATTGCTCAAAGTCTTCACCATAAAACGTAGATGCTGATAATTACCTACGTACGTGTTAATGAAAATAATAGATGAATCGAATTAAGATTATTGAAATTCTGATAAAGTAACTACTGTGATCAGTTGAGTCGGTGACATTTTGAACAACATATGGTAACTGGTAAGCTCTTCTCCACGAGAAATTTTTTATTACATCCTGGAAAGTAATAAACTAGTAATGAATCACCGTTCTTTATCATGTACATTTATATATGCACCATTTAACGATAATGTTTCAATAAAAAAAATGTTCCTATGACGTTGATATACCCAATTTGAATTCATATAGCAATTGTAAATGCCAAAACTAATATAGCAGTTTCGATCTTAAATATTCGAATTACAAAACAATATTATAGCATGAATAACTATAGAGATTTAAAGAAAAATATGAGATTACAAAGTTGTAAATAAGAGAATGGAATTAAAGTTTTGGGAGTTATGTTGGATGGATCGGCGACAAACGTGGAAGCAGGAGATCAAAAAGGAACCTTCCCAAGCTTCGTAAAGAGTAGGGGGGTCTCTGTCTCTATTCCTTTCCCTACATTTTCAAGCGTGCCATAATTTCATGGCCTTGTTTCCTGAGTTCTCATTTTATTTTCTTGATTGCCACCAACATGAAATCCAAATTACTTAAGATTGCCGTTTAGTATTTATTTTCTTATATTATAAGATTTGGTGGTTTAGAAACTCTTCAAAGAAATTATAGAGAAAGGACATTGACCTAGGAGTTAGAGATAAAACACCCATTGCCAAGAACTAGTAGCCAAGTTTATGTCGTATGGAGCTTTATTTCTTCATAAACTTATATAATCTTGATTATAAAAAGATACATTTGTTTACTACTAATTGATTAATCTATATAATAAAGTTTTGGTGCATGGAACATCATTGGGAATTGCATGTAAGTGGGCATTACAATGTGAGACCACCTTCCACTTTTTTGACTAGGATAAGAACACACTCTCTAACTTTCCGTCTAGTATACATACCATATCATATGCATATAAACTATACCGCTAATTACACAAAAGCAAAGAAACATACTCACGTTTCTTTAAACTGGTATGAATATATAGCACAATATAACATATCATATCTATATTTATGTATTTATATGTTTAGTTATACTCATGTACAATAGGTTTTGGAAATGGTAAAAGATATATACTTTATTTGTAACACCCAAAAACCAGCCCAATTAAAAATTTAAGGGCTAATGGGGTTCTCTACAGCCCAACTAGAAAATCCTAGGGTTTTCCCCTTTCTTCCCTTATAAGCAAGCCTCCACTTCTTTTCTCTCATCGAAATCTAGGCTTAAGCCTCGCAGTTGATTCCCCGAGATCGAAACCCTAGCCGTCGACTCTCTCTCTCTCTCTCTCTCTCTCTCTCTCTCTCTCTCTCTCTTAGCGCATCTCTCCTCTCTCTCTCTCTCTCTCTCTCTCTCTCTCTCTCTCGGCCGCATCTCTCCCTCCTTGCCGTGAACAGCCGCGAATGGTGGTGGTGGCCGCGTGGTGTCATAGACCTCAGATCCCGTTTCTCTTACCCTCTATTCTCAGATCCAGATCCAGATCTAGGCTAAGGTGAGGTGTTCTACCCAGATCTCTTTCATGCTCTTTTATATTGTTGAATGGGTTGCTAGGATTGATTAGATCCTGTTTGTTGTTAGGATGATAGATCATATTGCATCGGGACTCTCATCTTGAATAAGAACTTTACGAACGGGTTTAATGATGATTGATGATTGACTGATTGTTTGACTGGTTGAAGATTTGTGGTTTGTGATTGAGAGCTAGGATGGTTAGAAAGAAATGAACGTAGGATCATAAGAGAAATTTTAACCGGTCGGTTAGATGAATGATAGGATATCTATGAACGTTTGTTAAATGGATTGAGTGTGACACCGAGAACGGTGGCGCCTAAAAAGGAAAATAAGAAAGAGTCTAAGGGTTTAAGGAAAAGGAAATAAAAGAAAAAGGAAAAGTTAAATGATTGAAATCTGAACCACCGAGGGACTGGTGGGGAGTATGAGAAATGAATAGAAATGGAATCTGAACCACCGAGGGACTGGTGGGGAGTATGGGAAAACGCGGCGTCAGAAGGCTCAAAACGGGAGTTAAGAATAGAGGCCGGTAAGATTGAGTCACGCCGAAGTCTTGGCGGAAGGGGCCGTAATACTGCAAAGGGTATAGACTACATCAAGGGAACCGGATGCCGAGTGTACCAGGGCAGACGGCTCCACAGAACGCAGCAAGAAAAGGGGAGGGTTGGTCCGCTTAATGTGTAGTCCTAGAGTTCTAGGATGACCGGAGTCTTAAATAATAAACCGAATTGGGTGAATTGAGTGATGACTGAGTTCATTGCATTGCTTGTTTTTCGTGAAATGAAACCTTAATAGCTAGTTAAGAAATGGGTGTAGTGACTAGTCGGTTCTCGTTTCTCATTGAGCAGTATAAAAGCTCATGGGGGAGACTGGTCTAGAATCGCTTCACTGAGTATTCATACTCACCCCTCTTTTTCCCTCTTCCTTTTTGCAGAACTATAAGTGAAAATGTCAATGGTAAGAAAGGAAACGCACCTGAAACTCATGGGACCAGAAACGGACACACGGAGATGTCGGAAAGTAGACATGTGTGTCCAAAACCCGCCAGGAACCCGGTTGGAAATGGGGAAGGGCGGTGTTTCAATTGGTATCGAGCCAGGTTAAGGTCCCTTAATACTAACTTAAGGGATCAGCGTTTCCGATATTGCCCATTTCCCTTATGGTTCTGATAGACTGTCATAGCTAACGTTGAAGGAAAATTCGAACAGCTCAGAGTCTCCGGTCAAGATCAGGTCAACAAAAAGTCCTCGTACCGTAGTGTAGTGGAGTTTCAGAGATTCAGGAATGGGTAACAAGGAGTTGCAAGGCAAGTATACAGAGGGATTAGTCGCCTAGCAAGGCAAGTTAAGGGGAATGGAAAGTCGGACCTACGAAAGGAAACGCCTTGTCGGCGACACCGCTTCCCACACGGGCCGAAAGGCCGGGAAGAGATGATGCAAGGTCGAGAAGGCGCAAGCTTCACCGGAGGAATTAAACTCGCAAAGAAATGGACTCTGGCATTCCGATATAACAGTCAAACTCGTTTCCACAAAAAAAATATATATATATATATGGGTGCGGGTCCCACCACCATGGCGTGGGCCCGCCGATGAGGAAGAGGCGAGCCAGGGCGGCCAAGGGACTACCGGCGAGACAGTAGGAGAAAGCCGATTTCAGACTGTGAGAACTAAGCTAAGGATCATCTTGGGGTAAAAGGATGATGGAGGATCATCTTGGGGTAAAAGGATGACGAGAGTTATCTTGGAGCAGAATGCGAAATGCTAATAAGGATATGGGATCTTCATAGGGTAAAAGGACGATAAGAACCACACCGTGGATGAGATTTCATGGAATGTCAAGCAAAGACTAGTTTTGAGAAATGATTGAAAACTGCCCTCTCGCATCGACTACTATTACATTCTGATCAGGTCTTTGTTTTACGCTGCAGGATGTCTTCGCCGCATCACGAATCGAGGAAAGACGACGCCATACCAAAGGATAGGGTGGGCGACGCAGTTTCCCACCGTGATTGGGTGACATGGTACCTGCACTCTTCCTGCACGAAGAGGAAATGGAGTTCGCTGAGTTTAACCATCCAGAGGAGAGAGAGACCGGAGGCGTCCGGTTTTGATGCCCCATTTTCAGCGTGCAGCCGAGTACAGCGATTGTACCAGGGTCGAGGACTTTCCAGCTGCACGAAGTTGACATGACATCGCCCACAAGAGGCCGAGGGCTTCAAGGAGGACGGAGTCGACCAGGAAGGTTTTGGACCGATTCGGATGGAGGACAGTGTACCAACAAGGAAACGCTGACGCCAAGGAAGATTCCGAGCATTGATGCGAGAGTCCGAGGAGCATAACCGAGTATGTCGGTGTGGAACACCATGCAGGCCAGGCAAGGACCGCGCTCAATCCGGGAATACACAGAGGAATTCCTGGAGTCAGCCAAAAGATGCAAGCCCAAGTCAGCGGAGGATTGGTGCCGGTGGTATAAGGCAGGACTCCGCGAGGAGATTCGGGGCAAGCTGATTGATGTGTTGGAACCGTGGGAATTCGCCTTGGTGAACCGGATGGTCGGTCAAGCGATGAAGGCTGAACGGACACTTACTCGTCGGGTCGTCGCCATCTCGAGCTCTGAGGAAGACGTAGAAGTGGAAGAGGACCCTTCGGAGGACTCAGAGTGGGAGGAGGAGCCGGCGTCGTCGACCGGGAGTGGCCGCGCGGCTGGTTCTAAGCCGGAAGGGGAGCAGAAGTCTCCAGTTCGAAGTGGCTAATTGTGATTCCTGAGTCAGCTAGTAGGAGTAGGACACAGTTTTTTTTTTTCTTCCTTTCATAATGGTTTTAGCTATTCATTTCTTGTTATAAGGATATTCGCGGATTTTGGCGATACCTTGGGATCTAATTATTTGTTGTAGTCCTACTCCATTTCATTTATTAAATTCATTGTTGGTTTTAAATGATCTTGAGCAAGTAGGACGCCTTTTCGTGCTTCCCTTGATTGTGTTTGGAAACTCACCTTAGTTTTGGGATGTTAAGTTCGAACTGAAGATTTGGAATTCGGGACGAATTCCGAATAAGAGGGGGAGACTTGTAACACCCCAAAACCAGCCCAATTAAAAATTTAAGGGCTAATGGGGTTCTCTACAGCCCAACTAGAAAACCCTAGGGTTTTCCCCTTTCTTCCCCTTATAAAAGCAAGCCTCCACTTCTTTTTCTCTCATCAGAAATCTAGAAGCGAAGCCCTGCAGTGATTCCCCAGAGATCAGAAACCCTAGCCGTCGACTCTCTCTCTCTCTCTCTCTCTCTCTCTCTCTCTCTCTCTCTCTCTCTTAGCGTCTCTCCTCTCTCTCTCTCTCTTCGCCGCACCTCCTTCTCTCTCTCTCAGCCGCATCTCTCCCTCCTTGCCGTGAACAGCCGCGAATGGTGGTGGTGGCCGCGTGGTGTCATAGACCTCAGATCTCGTTTCTCTTACCCTCTATTCTCAGATCCAGATCCAGATCTAGGCTAAGGTGAGGTGTTCTACCCAGATCTCTTTCATGCTCTTTTATATTGTTGAATGGGTTGCTAGGATTGATTAGATCATGTTTGTTGTTAGGATGATAGATCATATTTTGCATCAGGACTCTCATACTGAATAAGAACTTTACACGAACGGGTTTAATGATGATTGATGATTGACTGACCGTTTGACTGGTTGAAGATCTGTGGTTTGTGATTGAGAGCTAGGATGGTTAGAAAGAAATGAACGTAGGATCATAAGAGAAATGTTAACCGGTCTGGTTAGATGAATGATAGGATATCTATGAATGTTTGTTAAATGGATTGAGTGTGACACCGAGAACGGGTGGCGTCTAAAAAGGAAAGTAAGAAAGAGTCTAAGGGTTTAAGGAAAAAGGAAATAAAAGAAAAAGGAAAAGTTAAATGATTGAAATCTGAACCACCGAGGAACTGGTGGGAGTATGAGAAATGAATAGAAATGGAATCTGAACCACCGAGGACTGGTGGGAGTATGAGAAATGAATAGAAATGGAATCTGAACCACCGAGGACTGGTGGGAGTATGAGAAATGAATAGAAATGGAATCTGAACCACCGAGGACTGGTGGGAGTATGAGAAATGAATAGAAATGGAATCTGAACCACCGAGGAACTGGTGGGAGTATGAGAAATGAATAGAAATGGAATCTGAACCACCGAGGACTGGTGGGAGTATGAGAAATGAATAGAAATGGAATCTGAACCACCGAGGAACTGGTGGGAGTATGAGAAATGAATAGAAATGGAATCTGAACCACCGAGGACTGGTGGGAGTATGAGAAATGAATAGAAATGGAATCTGAACCACCGAGGACTGGTGGGAGTATGAGAAATGAATAGAAATGGAATCTGAACCACCGAGGAACTGGTGGGAGTATGAGAAATGAATAGAAATGGAATCTGAACCACCGAGGACTGGTGGGAGTATGAGAAATGAATAGAAATGGAATCTGAACCACCGAGGACTGGTGGGAGTATGAGAAATGAATAGAAATGGAATCTGAACCACCGAGGACTGGTGGGAGTATGAGAAATGAATAGAAATGGAATCTGAACCACCGAGGAACTGGTGGGAGTATGAGAAATGAATAGAAATGGAATCTGAACCACCGAGGACTGGTGGGAGTATGAGAAATGAATAGAAATGGAATCTGAACCACCGAGGACTGGTGGGAGTATGAGAAATGAATAGAAATGGAATCTGAACCACCGAGGACTGGTGGGAGTATGAGAAATGAATAGAAATGGAATCTGAACCACCGAGGAACTGGTGGGAGTATGAGAAATGAATAGAAATGGAATCTGAACCACCGAGGACTGGTGGGAGTATGAGAAATGAATAGAAATGGAATCTGAACCACCGAGGACTGGTGGGAGTATGAGAAATGAATAGAAATGGAATCTGAACCACCGAGGACTGGTGGGAGTATGAGAAATGAATAGAAATGGAATCTGAACCACCGAGGACTGGTGGGAGTATGAGAAATGAATAGAAATGGAATCTGAACCACCGAGGACTGGTGGGAGTATGAGAAATGAATAGAAATGGAATCTGAACCACCGAGGACTGGTGGGAGTATGAGAAATGAATAGAAATGGAATCTGAACCACCGAGGACTGGTGGGAGTATGAGAAATGAATAGAAATGGAATCTGAACCACCGAGGACTGGTGGGAGTATGAGAAATGAATAGAAATGGAATCTGAACCACCGAGGACTGGTGGGAGTATGAGAAATGAATAGAAATGGAATCTGAACCACCGAGGACTGGTGGGAGTATGAGAAATGAATAGAAATGGAATCTGAACCACCGAGGACTGGTGGGAGTATGAGAAATGAATAGAAATGGAATCTGAACCACCGAGGACTGGTGGGAGTATGAGAAATGAATAGAAATGGAATCTGAACGCAGCAAGAAAAGGGGAGGGTTGGTACGCTGAAGCTGTAGGTCCTAGAGTTCTAGGATGACTGAGTCTTAAATAATAAACCGAATTGGGTGAATTGAGTGATGACTGAGTTCATTGCATTGCTTGTTTTTCGTGAAATGAAACCTTAATAGCTAGTTAAGAAATGGGTGTAGTGACTAGTCGGTTCTCGTTTCTCATTGAGCAGTATAAAAGCTCATGGGGGAGACTGGTCTAGAATCGCTTCACTGAGTATTCATACTCACCCCTCTTTTTCCCTCTTCCTTTTTGCAGAACTATAAGTGGAAATGTCAATGGTAAGAAAGGAAACGCACCTGAAACTCATAGGACCAGAAACGGGACACACGGAGATGTCGGGAAAGTAGACATGTGTGTCCTAAACCCCGCGCCCAGGAACCCCGGTTGGAAATGGGGAAGGGGCGGGTGTTTCATTATTGTTTTGGAAATGGCATAATGTGCAAGTTAGATTTGAAAAAAAAAAAACCAACAAGAAGTATGAAAATTAATTGTTATCTAGTAGCTAGTTTATGGATGAATCCAACTGAAAAACGCCAATGTATGCTTTGACTTTGAGGCCAAGTCGATCTTTTAAGTTTGCAATTGAATTTCAAAAACGTGATACAATATAACGTTAATTTGTACGTATTAATATGTTGTGTAGCAGATAGACTCTTGTTTATAAAAACAATGTTTGGTTTTATTCGAATTGTCATTTTACTCTTTGCATCTTTAGTCTCCGCTTAGCGTCTCGTGCATGTCTTCCTCAAAATCATCACCACTAATATACCTCACGTACACTCACAGAGACATACATATATTTGTCTATGCCAAAGGCCTAAAACACATCTTAAATCAAATTTTCTTAAGTTACTCCACCTGTCATTCTGATTGATACGTACATGTATATATATAGAATTTGATCTAACATATGATAGAAGTTTATCTGAAGTACATAAAATATTACAAATATGAGAACAAGGTATATCATCCAAACCTAAACAATTATCTAATAAGACTAATACACATAACATTCTATCAATATAGATACTTATAATTCTATAATACAAACACCTAACCTAACTTGGATGTTTATGCATATAATTAAGGACTTGAGTAGTGTACTTTTATAGACAGGCTGCGTTATTAATTTCGATTTATATTTTAAAAAGGGTTCCATTCAGCTTTATAATCTCGCCACTACCGACCAGATTACTTTATCAAGTGTCACAGCTTTTGTGGAAAATTTTCCGTTAATCACTACAAGAAAAATGGTTTTTTTTAGCGGCCGAAAAACGCTATCTAAAGATTTTTTAGCGGTTTTACAAGCGCTGTATCATCGCCCATCATAATAAATCAGTCATTTTAGATAGCGGTTTTTGGCACCGTTATGTTATTGTGATAAACTATAACATTTTTTTATGTGCAATTAAAAATTCTTAAATAGCATTTTCTTTTTGTTATTGTTCAAATTAAAATTAATTTATTTAAATAGTTATTTATTTTAAAATTATTATTTTAAAATTATTAATTTTAAATTATTTATTTTCCGTTAATTATCTCAAAATAAAACATAATAAGTTGTTTTTATTAAACAATAAAAATTACATTCGATATAAAATAATAATCGGTTTACACTAAACCAAATTTTGTAAAAATTAAACCTAATCTTAATTAGACCTAATTCAAGACCTAATCTTCTTGGGCCTGCCTCCTCACCAGCTTCTCCGTCTCCTCTTCGCCGCAAGCCCCATGACCACCACCTCTTATCTCTTCTCCATCACCTCGTAGCCGCAAACCCAATGACCACCACTGCGTAGATGTTCCCCCCCCCCCCTTGCTTCTCGGAATCCGGTCAACCTGACGGAGCAGACATGATTCGGTGAAAACTAACAGTCTCCGTGCGTCGGGTGGGCCTTGAGCGATGGTTCCCTACGAAAGATCCAGCGTCTTGGTGTCTCGTCGGTCGATGGTGGTTGCCTCCGTTCGAGGACGATGGGGTTCTAGGGTTTGTCTCTGACGGCGTTGATTCTTCTCATGAACCGGAGCTGTGGAAGGCGTGTTCTTCCTCAAACTTTGAGCGGCGACTCTGCAAAGCGAGATACAGAGGTTAGGGTTTCGGGAACCGACGTGCTTTCGATTTCCGGTGATTTGAGGCCGCGGAACTATCCGGTGGTGGCGAAATCTCTGAGGATTCTCTTGACAGAGCTTGGCTGGTCTTGGACGCCCCGGTTCGGTGAAGTCACGAATGTGATTTGCAGGTGACTGGTGGTGGTGAGAGAAGACGGTGGCGAATGGGAGAGATGGTGGACATTACGCCATGGATGAACGCGATGTGCAGAGAGAGAAGAAAGATGTATTTTGTTTTGTTTAGATGAAGTGAGATTGTGATCAAAAAAAAAAAAAAGATGAAGTGAGATAGAGAGAAAAGCGTACATAGTAAGATAGATGAGAAATAATACATTGATTCTTAGCCATTGATTTATGTAATCCAGTGGCCAAAAATAGTGATCCGTGATTTCAAAGAATCAACCAATAAGAAAGGAGCACCAAGATAATGAGTTTTGGCCTTTAGATCATAAACTAATCAATGGCCCAAGAAAAACAACACAACCTTTATTTTATCTATAGTTGTTTTAGAAATTGTTTGAACTTAAAAAATTAGATAACATATTTAACATTTCAAATATAAACTTGCGGATTTGAATTTTGTGGTTATATTGAAGAGGAAAACTGATTTGTTAGTTTTGTGTTTATGATAAAACAAATAGAATTTGAATTTTAAGGTTTTAAGGTTTTAAGTGTATTGGGTTTGTTTAGGGTTTAAGAGTTTAAGGTTTGAGTTGAATTCTGTGAATACACATATAATAAATGTATTTTGGTTTTAACGTGTATGTTTTTAGGATTGAAAATTTAAAACTATTAGATATGAAGTTTACGATTTTAGATTTAAAGATCATGTATGATATAGAGTTTGGATTTAGTGTATATAGGGTTTGGTGTTTAATTTGAAAATGTTTAAGTTTATAATTTTATATTTAAGATTTGAAGTTTAAGTTATAAAACATTATAAAGACTATTAGTGTATTAGAATTTAAGATTTGTTTTTAGAGTTTAGGGATTTAAAAAGGTAAACATAGCGTTTTTAATTATGTGCTATTAAAAATATGCTATCATAACGTTTTAAAATATACAAACGCTATCTAAAATTATGAGGTATGTCAACCATAGCAGAAAGGTAAAAAACGCTATCCTCTACTGCTATCAAAACCCTTTTTTCTTGTAGTGAATTCATCAGCTTTTCAGTATATTGATCACTAATATTATAAAAAATATTAGATTGATTTTTGCGGCTAATTTTAGACGATCGGACTACAATAACTGATCACACGCTAGTATATTAAGAAACTTTATTCAACCACTGGACATGTCTACAAGAAAGTAATCAACAACCAAACCGGTATAATTACGTATATGCATATGCATACGTAGCACAGAACCCTAGCTAAGTATGATGAAGAAAACGATTAAATCTCAGAAAAACCACTCTCTTCCAAATCCCAAAAAGGGCATGCATTTCGTAATAAACAACGCACTGATTCTGTTTTATTTCTTCTACCTCTATCCTACACAACACTAATTAAACGACACAAAACTCAAAACACAGACACAATTATTTAATTATTCTCTCCTTGATATTCCTTTATGATTATCATAATAACCAAAAATAAATATTCTACAAAAATAAAAAAGAAACACCTTCTAATCATGTCTATATATTCAAACCCTCGTACATCCACATCACTAAGTCCATCTTAAAACACCTAATCACATTACTAAAAACATATTCAAACCAAACACTAAGAACTCTTTTCTTGGAGCTACTAGATCTAATGTCGTCAGGAGAATTCTCCATTAAAGCTAGAGGGTTAGGTAATAACAACAACGGAGGTGGAGGAACAGGGACAAAGTGTGGAAGATGGAATCCAACGGTGGAGCAAGTTAAGCTTCTGACGGATCTGTTCAAGGCGGGGCTACGAACACCGAGCACCGATCAGATTCAGAAGATCTCTATGGAACTGAGTTTCTACGGTAAGATCGAAAGCAAGAACGTGTTCTATTGGTTCCAAAACCATAAAGCTAGGGAAAGACAAAAGCGCCGTAAAATCTCCACCGTCGACTTTGATCATCGTCAAGACACAAACCTCTCTATTCCTCATCGAGACAACATACGTCATCATCAACAACCACCTAAAGGTCAATAAAGAGATCTATTTACATATTTTTATTGTATTTATCACATGTTACATAATACATATTATATACAACGTGAACGTATACAGTACTAAAATGTGTGTTTTCTATCATTGTTTTAGATACTTTTGAAGCGTGTGAAAAAGAGGAGAAGGTGATAGAGACGTTGCAACTCTTCCCGTTATCGAACGTGGAAAGAGCGAGAGAAAATACTACTGCTGCGAGACACAACGAATACATACGAGAGCAGGTCAATACGACGGTGTTTTCCACATACTCATCGTGTGGAGCTGAGATGGAACATCCGCCGTTGGATCTTCGTTTGAGCTTTTTATGAATGGGTTTTATATCAACGGTTCTTGAGGATGCGAAGAAATGAAGACATGACACCCAATATGCGGAGTTATAATGTTAAGAACCCGATCAGGCGATGTGGTAGAATTAGCATCACTGTCATAATGAATAAAATATCAAAATTATAGGGAAGTTAATGGAGGTTGGTGTGTAGGACTTTAAGAGCATGTAGTTAGATTACGTACGAGCCCTAACTACCATGCGATTGGGATGAGGAAACTTGTACTTGTAACAACATAAACCCTAATTATAGTCGTAGTTTGAGTTCATCCATTAATTATTGTTGTTTTAAAATTAATTATTGTTGTTTGTTGTTACATGATTTTTCTTGATCTATTACACATCGCTCATTGCCATGTTCAGTGGTCTTCCCTTAATGAGTCTTTTAATTAGGTTGGGGTACGCTTTCAGACTAATCTACTTTGTATCAATAAATGTGTTCTTTCCGGAACCGATCAAATCAGCCAATATAGCACATTAAAAAAAAACATCAGCCAAACGATTGTACTGTTTGTTATATTTTTCAGGATTTGTTAATTGCATTCAACATCAGTATCTGCTGTCTTTCCTGGTGTAATTGAAGAGAAGATGTAGACAAAACTTACTAAATTCAATTCAAACCCTGCGAAGGAACTCAGAAATCACTTCCCCTTCATTGAAAACAACATAAAAAGGAGTGTTCTAAGGCCAATAGACAGAAAGTGAATGTAGCATATCTACTGTTCACTATCAACCATAGGCGTTCCTCGAGCAAGGCTCGATGGAATTGAGGTTCGCTGTAATTGACATGTCTTATGTTGGACTTTTCAACTTACCTAGCGGAAGAAAAGGGGTTCCTCCTAACTCTTTTCGACGAGTCCGAGTATTCATATTCTAATTAACCGGCTACCTTCGCTCGGAGCAGCATTTCCAATCCTTTTATACGATCCGATCTTGGTATGCCTTTTCCGTGGTTTCGGCTTATTTTGTTGAGGTGATAAAGATAAGATAATTACTAGTTGCCAACCGATCTTATCACATGCAAATAAGGTATGCAAGAGAGAATGCTATAACATATGGTTTACAAAAAAAAAACTATATTGCAAATTTGAAATAGGTTGAAAATATCTTTGCGGTGCTCCTGGTTCTCAATAAAAAAAGTGGGCTTTTAACAAAAACTTTGATTATTTCATTCGATTAATGGGCTTTCGCAATATCAAGCCCAATCCAGAAAAGAAATAAAAGGACAAGCAATTAGCTCAGAGGGGTTTTCCTGGAGAAGAAGCAAACTCTGAAGCTCCGTCGTGAATTAAAAACCAGATCGGAACTTCACTATTCATCAGTGAGGTTACTAGTAAGCAATGGATGTGATAAAGACGCAGCAGATATCAGCAAGAACCATCGAGAAAGTGGTCGTTCACCCACTCGTCTTGCTTAGCATCGTCGACCATTACAACCGCGTCGCTAAGGACTCGCGCAAGCGCGTCGTCGGCGTACTCCTCGGCAGCAGCTCTCGTGGTGTCGTTGACGTCACCAACAGCTACGCAGGTGCGCCTTCCTTCTCCCTATTCTCAGATCTCAGATTCTGTTGATATCTTTGATTCGTAATTGGATAGTTCTAGCGAGATCAATAGATAGTAGCAATTTAGGTTTTTTTGTAATTGTTTAGTAAAGTTCAACTCTTTGTGACTGATTTTGTTGGAGATGCTTATCTCTGGACACTGTAACTAGCAAGTGTTTTTAAAACCTGGACCCATGGTTGAATAGCCGGGTTGGGTCTAATAAATGTTCGATCATGAACCGGGTGGGCACGTAGCCACCTGATTAGATCTTTGAGTTATTAAACTGATAAAAACTATTAAAACTATCGAAAATCTATAAACCATCCATATAAACATAAAACTAGTTTATATTTATAATATTTTATGTTTTAAATTTATTTCTAATTTAATTATGTATCATATTTGCTAACATTACTTTTAAATTTATATATTAAACTTGAATCAGATTTGATCCGGTCGAACCGTATTGAACCGTAACCCAAAAATTATCCTGGTCCGGTTTAAAAACACTGTAGCAATTGATTTGATGTTTGGCTTATTGATTTTGTAGTGCCATTCGAGGAGGATGACAGAGACCCGAGTATCTGGTTTCTTGATCACAACTACCATGAGTCAATGTTCCACATGTTCAAGAGAATCAATGGTACTTCTTCTCTGAAAGCTCAAGGTTGATATGTAGAAACAATGCTTTTGACAGAAAGTTATTTGCTTTTCAGCCAAGGAGCATGTCATAGGTTGGTACAGCACAGGTCCTAAGCTCCGTGAGAATGACTTGGACGTTCATGCTTTGTTCAGTGGGTTAGTTTCCATCTTAATCATTCAGATTTGATGGCGATCTTATATTCTGTTGACATGGGAGATGTATTTAGGGTAGACTGGTTGGTTTAGTTATGGCAGAAAGCTGTTTTAATCTTTTTGTTGCTGCTGTTTCATTTTCAACTAAGAAGCTTTATTTTGCTTCTGGCGATGCAGTTATGTTCCAAATCCAGTGCTGGTCATCATTGATGTACAGCCTAAAGAACTTGGAATCCCCACAAAAGCTTACTATGCAGTGGAGGAGGTCAAGGAGGTAAGATACATACGCTCTCTAATCATTTTTTCATTTTGTACAGTTTTATCCGTATATGATCTAATTAGATTAACTGAAAATACTTCATTGTCTTTTCAGAATGCTACTCAGAAAAGCCAGAAAGTCTTTGTTCACGTGTCTACAGAAATCGCTGCTCATGAAGTCGAGGAAATTGGTATGTCCCTAAGGTTTACAAGTCTTAACGTATTACGTATAAAAAGTCTGTCTTATGTGATTGCATTGGAGTAAAGGTCTTCTGACATGTACCTATCGTTCTTTAACAGGCGTGGAACACTTACTCAGGGATGTAAAAGACACAACTATCAGTACCCTGGCGACTGAGGTTTTTGTCTACTTTAAATTTTCGTTATCATCCCTTTAAATGTCATTGTCTTCTGAAATCATGACGGGTGCCTTGGTGCTTGGGGGATTTGTATCGATGTTCTTGCAGAGTTTTTATTATATGAACATAATAGTTACTCCTCAAGGAATGAAATAATATGGATCTTATTTTGCTGCAGGTCACTGCTAAACTTACTGCTTTGAAGGGGCTGGACGCACGTCTTAGGGAGATCAGGAGCTACCTTGACCTTGTAATTGAAGGAAAGCTCCCTCTAAATCATGAGATTTTGTACCATCTGCAGGTTGGAACTTGCATAGTTTTCTTTATATGTTCTGATTCTACAATTCATGGGTCTAAACTTCTTGACATTTTCCAAATCTCTGTGGTCTTTGCTCTTTGCAAATTTATAGCCACTCTGTCTGCTATTGTGGATTTTATCTAATCATTCTCCTTCAAATCTGCAGGATGTTTTCAACTTGCTTCCAAACCTGAATGTGAACGAGTTGGTCAAGGCCTTCTCAGGTGAGCTTCTTCCTTCACTTGTTATTTATTTTTGTGCTGCTTTCTTGAAGCATTGGATCCCATTAGTCTTACTGGAATTATTATGTGCAGTGAAAACAAATGACATGATGCTCGTTATCTATCTATCGTCCCTCATCCGGAGTGTAATTGCGCTTCACAACTTGATCAACAACAAGGTTAGATTGTAACTCTTTCTTATGTTCTCAGTACAGCACACAATAATGTGTAGAACAAAGTTTTGGTCTTTGCATTTCTGTTTGTGAACGTATTCTTGGGATGATATGTTTCAGTTGCTGAACAAGGAACATGAAAAAGCAGAGGACTCAAAGCCGGTGGCCATACCCATCTCCAGCTAAACGGCGTTGATCAAATGTGATTTTACTTAGTCATCATTGTCCCCAGCGATGAAGGCGGCTATTGTGTGGTGTGTCTTCAAGAAGAACAAGTCGGGTGGTTCGAACGAGACTGTTTCAGGGTGTTAAGAGTTTCTCAGTTGTTCTGATTCAAAATGTGTCAAAGAGTCTTTTTCTTTATTTATCTTTCAAGTTGTTTAGGGCTTGGCCCTGTTACTGAGAGGGTTCAAGATGATACAAAGTTTCAACGTTAATGTGTCGAAATTTCCAACAAAAGGGTCATTATTAATCCTATAATGAATGATACTATTTATTAGGATAATTTGACACAGCATATGTTTTCAGCTCGCTCTTCGAATATATGAAAATATTGTTTTAACGTACTTCAAATATATGAAAATATTGTTTTAACGTATAGTTGCATTTTTCACTAACATATAATAAATGTCAAAAAAGTTTTGTAACTTTTGTTGTCTCCGTTTCTATCGCTAATCCACTAATTTAGTGAGTATTATGAAGTTTTACTAAATTAATTGACAAAAAATTAAAAAGATTTCCATGTACCATAAAAGAGAGTTTAATAAACATTAATACAAATTTAAAATGTGTTTAGAAATATTAAAACAACACTAAAGATCATAGGCTTAAGTATATAGAACATATACCGAAAAACTCAATAATTTCGTAGGAGTTAACAGATAGATTTTGAGAAAAATTCAAAAAAAATGAAAATACTCTTTTAATGCATAGTTGCAGCATCTTTCACTAACATATGATGAATGTCAAAGAGGTTTGGAACTTTTATAGTCTCTGTTTCTATAGAAAATAGCGATTTTATAGTGGTTAGTCCACCAATTTATGGAGTATTATGAAGTTTTACTAAATTAATTGACAAAAATTAAAAAGATTTCCATGTACCATAAAAGAGAGTTTAATATACATTAATACAAATTTAAAATGTGTTTAGAAATATTAAAACAACACTAAAGATCATAGGCTTAAGTATATAGAACATATACCAAAACTCAATAATTTCAGAGGAGTTAACAGATAGATTTTGAGAAAAATTCAAAAAAATGAAAATACTCTTTTAATGCATAGTTGCAGCATCTTTCACTAACATATGATGAATGTCAAAGAGGTTTGGAACTTTTATAGTCTCTGCTTCTATAGAAAATAGCGATTTTATAGTGGTTAGTCCACCAATTTATGGAGTATTATGAAGTTTTACTAAATTAATTGACAAAAATTAAAAAGATTTCCATGTACCATAAAAGAGAGTTTAATATACATTAATACAAATTTAAAATGTGTTTAGAAATATTAAAACAACACTAAAGATCATAGGCTTAAGTATATAGAACATATACCTAAAAATTCAATATTTTCATAGGGACACGTAGATTTTGAGAAAAATTCAAAAATATAAAAATATAATTTTAATTCATAGTTTCATCCTTCACTAACATATGATGACGGTCAAAGAGGTTTAGAACTTTTATTGTCTCCGTTTCCCTTAAAAATAACAATTTTATAGTGGTTAGTCCACCAATTTAGGGAGTATTATGAAGTTTTACTAAATTAATTGACAAAAATTAAAACGATGCCCATGTACCATGAAATAGAGTTTAATACACATTAATACAAAATGTAGAATGTGTTTAGAAATTTTAAAACAATACTAAAGATCATAGGCTTCAGTGTATAGAGCATTTACCAAAAAATTCAATATTTTCGTAGGGATTGTTAACACATAAATTTGAGAAAATTTCAAAAATATGAAAATATTGTGTTAATGTATAGTTACATCATTCACTAACATATGATGAAGGTCAAAGAGGTTTGGAACTTTTGTTGTCTCCGTTTCTCTAGAAAATATCGATTTTATAGTTGTTATTCCACCAATTTAGGGAGTATTATAAAGTTTTACTAAATTAATTGACAAAAATTAAAAAGATTTCCATGTACCATAAAAGAGAGTTTAATATACATTAATACAAATGTAGAATGTGTTTAGAAATTTTAAAACAATACTAAAGATCATAGGCTTCAGTATATAGAGCATTTACCGAAAATTCAATATTTTCGTAGGGGTTAACACATAGATTTTGAGAAAAATTCAAAAATATGAAAATACTGTTTTAAGGCATAGTTGCATCTTTCACTAACATATGATGAAGGTCAAAGAGGTTTGGAACTTTTGTTGTCTCCGTTTCTCTAGAAAATATCGATTTTATAGTGGTTAGTCCACCAATTTAGGGAGTATTATGAAGTTTTACTAAATTAATTGACAAAAAATTAAAAAGATGTCCATGTACCATGAAAGAGAGTTTAATATACATTAATACAAATGTAGAATGTGTTTAAAAATTTTAAAACAATACTAAAGATCATAGGCTTCAGTATATAGAGCATTTACCGAAAATTCAATATTTTCGTAGGGGTTAACACATAGATTTTGAGAAAAATTCAAAAATATGAAAATACTGTTTTAATGCATAGTTGCATCTTTCACTAACATATGATGAAGGTCAAAGAGGTTTGGAACTTTTGTTGTCTCCGTTTCTCTAGAAAATAACGATTTTATAGTGGTTAGTCCACCAATTTAGGGAGTATTATGAAGTTTTACTAAATTAATTGACAAAAAATTAAAAAAGATACATATTTACTATGAAAGAGAGTTTAATATACATTAATACAAATGGAGAATGTGTTCAGAAAATTTAAAACAACACTAAAGATCATAGGCTTCAGTATATAGAGCATTTACCGAAAAATTCAAAAATATAAAAATACTGTTTTAATGCATAGTTGCATCCTTCACTAACATATGATGAAGGTCAAAGAGGTTTGGAACTTTTGTTGTCTCCGTTTCTCTAGAAAATAGTGACTTTATAGTGGTTAGTCCACCAAATTAAGGAGTATTATGAAGTTTTACTAAATTAATTGACAAAAAATTAAAACGATGCTCATGTACCATGAAAGAAAGTTTAATATACATTAATACAAATGTAGATAGTGTTTAGAAATTTTAAAACAATACTAAAGATCATAGGCTTCAGTATATAGAGCATTTACCGAAAAATTCAATATTTTCGTAGGGGTTAACACATAGATTTTGAGAAAAAAATTCATAAATATAAAAATACTGTTTTAATTCATATTTGCATCTTTCACTAACAAATGATGACGGTCAAAGAGGTTTGAAACTTTTGTTTTCTCCGTTTCCCTAAAAATAGCTATTTTATATTGATTATTCCACCAATTTAGGGAGTATTAAGAAGTTTTACTAAATTAATTGACAAAAAATTAAAACAATGCCCATGTACCATGAAAGAGAGTTTAATACACGTTAATACAAAATATAGAATGTGTTTAGAAATATAAAAACCATACTAAAGATAATAGGCTTCAGTATATAGAGCATTTACCGAAAAATTTAATATTTTCGTAGGGGGTAACACATAAATTTTGAGAAAAAATTCAAAAATATAAAAATACTGTTTTAATACATAATTGCATCCTTCACTAACATATGATATGATGACGGTCAAAGAGGCTTGGAACTTTTGTTGTCTCCGTTTCTCTAGAAAATAACGATTTTATAGTGGTTATTCCACCAATTTAGGGAGTATTATAAAATTTTACTAAATTAATTGGCAAAAAATTAAAAAGATACTCATGTACCTTGAAAGAGAGTTTAATTTACATTAATACAAATGTAGAATGTGTTAATAAATTTTAAAACAACACTAAAGATCATAGGCTTCAGTATATAGAGCATTTACAAAAAAAAATCAATATTTTCGTAGGGGTTAACACATAAATTTGAGAAAATTTCAAAAATATGAAAATATTGTGTTAATGTATAGTTACATCATTCACTAACATATGATGAAGGTCAAACAGGTTTGGAACTATTCTTGTCTCCGTTTCTATAGAAAATAGCGATTTTATAGTGGTTAGTCCACCAATTTAGAGAGTATTATGAAGTTTTACTAAATTGATTGACAAAAAATTAAAACGATGCTCATTTACCATAAAAGAGAGTTTAATACACATTAATACAAAATGTAGAATGTGTTTAGAAATTTAAAAACAATACTAAAGATCATAGCCTTCATTATATAGAGCATTTACAAAAAGTTCAATATTTTCGTAGGGTAACACATAAATTTGAGAAAATTTCAAAAATATAAAAATACTGTTTTAATACATAATTGCATCCTTCACTAACATATGATATGATGACGGTCAAAGAGGCTTGGAACTTTTGTTGTCTCCGTTTCTATAGAAAATAGCGATTTTATAGTGGTTATTCCACCAATTTAGGGAGTATTATAAAATTTTACTAAATTAATTGGCAAAAAATTAAAAAGATACTCATGTACCTTGAAAGAGAGTTTAATTTACATTAATACAAATGTAGAATGTGTTAATAAATTTTAAAACAACACTAAAGATCATAGGCTTCAGTATATAGAGCATTTACAAAAAAAAATCAATATTTTCGTAGGGGTTAACACATAAATTTGAGAAAATTTCAAAAATATGAAAATATTGTGTTAATGTATAGTTACATCATTCACTAACATATGATGAAGGTCAAACAGGTTTGGAACTATTCTTGTCTCCGTTTCTATAGAAAATAGCGATTTTATAGTGGTTAGTCCACCAATTTAGAGAGTATTATGAAGTTTTACTAAATTGATTGACAAAAAATTAAAACGATGCTCATTTACCATAAAAGAGAGTTTAATACACATTAATACAAAATGTAGAATGTGTTTAGAAATTTAAAAACAATACTAAAGATCATAGCCTTCATTATATAGAGCATTTACAAAAAAGTTCAATATTTTCGTAGCACATAGGTTTTGAGAAAAAATTCAAAAATATAAAAATACTATTTAATGGATAGTTGCATCCTTCACTAACATATGATGACGGTCAAAGAGGTTTGGAACTTTTGTTTTCTCCGTTTCCCTAAAAAAATAGCTATTTTATATTGGTTATTCTACCAATTTAGGAAGTATTAAGAAGTTTTACTAAATTAATTGACAAAAAATTAAAACGATGCTCATGTACCTTGAAAGAGAATTTAATACACATTAATACAAAATGTAGAATGTGTTTAGAAATTTAAAAACAATACTAAATATCATAGGCTTCAGTATATAGAGTATTTACCGAAAGATTCAATATTTTCGTAAGGGGTTAACACGTAGATTTTGAGAAAAAATTCAAAAATATGAAAATACTGTTTTAATGCATAGTTACATTATTCACTAACATATGATATGATGACGGTCAAAGAGGCTTGAAACTTTTTTTTCTCCCTTTCTCTAGAAAATATCGATTTTATAGTGGTTATTCCACCAATTTAGGGAGTATTATGAAGTTTTACTAAATTAATTGACAAAAAATTAAAAAGATGTCCATGTACCATAAAAGTGAGTTTAATATACATTAATACAAATGTAGAATGTGTTCAGAAATTTTAAAACAACACTCTAGATCATAGGTTTCAGTATATAGAGCGTTTACCGAAAAATTCAATATTTTCGTAGAGGTTGTTAACACATAGATTTTGAGAAAATTTCAAAAATATGAAAATATTGTTTTAATGCATAGTTGCATCCTTCATTAACATATGATGAAGGTCAAAGAGGTTTGGAACTTTTGTTGTCTCCGTTTCTATATAATATAGCGATTTTATAGTGTTTAGTCCACCAATTTAGGGAGTATTATGAAGTTTTACTAAATTAATTGACAAAAAATTAAAAACATGCCCGTGTACCATGAAAGAGAGTTTAATACACATTAATACAAAATGTATAATGTGTTTAGAAATTTGAAAACAATACTAAAGATCTTAAGCTGCATTTACCGAAAATTTTAATATTTTCGTAGGGGTTAACTCATAGATTTTGAGAAAATTTCAAACATATACAAACACTGTTTTAATGCGTAGTTGCATCATTCATTAACATATGATGACTGTCAAAGAGGTTTGGAATTTTTTTGTCATTAATTGACAAAAAATTAAAACGATGCTCATGTACCTTGAAAAAGAATTTAATACACATTAATACAAAATGTAGAATGTGTTTGGAAATTTTAAAAAAACACTAAAGATCATAGGCGTCAGTATATAGAGCATTTACAAAAAGTTCAATATTTTCGTAGGGGTTAACACATAGATTTTAAGAAAAATTCAAAAATATAAAAATACTGTTTTAATGCACTTTTGCATCCTTCACTAACATATGATGACGATCAAAGAGGTTTGAAACTTTTGTTGTCTCCGTTTCTATAGAAAATAGCGATTTTATAGTGGTTATTCCACCATTTTATGGAGTATTATAAAATTTTACTAAATTAATTGACAAAAAAATTAAAACGATGCACATGTACCATGAAAGAGAGTTTAATTCACATTAATACAAAATGTATAATGTGTTTACAAATTTTAAAACAATACTAAAGATCATAGGCTTTAGTATATAGAGCATTTAGAAAAATTCAATATTTTCAGTAGGGGTTAGTTAACACATAGATTTTGAGAAAATTTCATAAATATGAAAATACTGTTTTAATGCATAGTTGCATCATTCATTAACATATGATGAAGGTCAAAGAGGTTTAGAACTTTTTTTGTCTCCGTTTCTATAGAATATAACGATTTTATAGTGGTTACTCCACCAATTTAGGGAGTATTATGAAGTTTTACTAAATTAATTGACAAAAATTAAAACATGCCCGTGTACCATGAAAGAGAGTTAATACACATTAATACAAAATGTAGAATGTGTTTAGAAATTTTAAAACAATACTAAAGATCATAGGCTTTAATATATAGAGCATTTAGAAAAATTCAATATTTTCGTAGAGGTTGTTAACACATAGATTTTGAGAAAATTTCAAAAATATGAAAATATTGTTTTAATGCATAGTTGCATCCTTCATTAACATATGATGAAGGTCAAAGAGGTTTGGAACTTTTGTTGTCTCCGTTTCTATATAATATAGCGATTTTATAGTGTTTAGTCCACCAATTTAGGGAGTATTATGAAGTTTTACTAAATTAATTGACAAAAAATTAAAAACATGCCCGTGTACCATGAAAGAGAGTTTAATACACATTAATACAAAATGTATAATGTGTTTAGAAATTTTAAAACAATACTAAAGATCTTAAGTTGCATTTACCTAAAAAATTCAATATTTTCGTAGGGTTAACTCATAGATTTTGAGAAAATTTCAAACATATACAAACACTGTTTTAATGCGTAGTTGCATCATTCATTAACATATGATGACTGTCAAAGAGGTTTGGAATTTTTTTGTCATTAATTGACAAAAAATTAAAACGATGCTCATGTACCTTGAAAAAGAATTTAATACACATTAATACAAAATGTAGAATGTGTTTGGAAATTTTAAAAAAACACTAAAGATCATAGGCGTCAGTATATAGAGCATTTACCGAAAAATTTAATATTTTTGTGGGAGTTAACACATAGATTTTAAGAAAAATTCAAAAATATAAAAATACTGTTTTAATGCACTTTTGCATCCTTCACTAACATATGATGACGATCAAAGAGGTTTGAAACTTTTGTTGTCTCCGTTTATAGAAAATAGCGATTTTATAGTGGTTATTCCACCATTTTATGGAGTATTATAAAATTTTACTAAATTAATTGACAAAAATTAAAACGATGCACATGTACCATGAAAGAGTTTAATTCACATTAATACAAAATGTATAATGTGTTTACAAATTTTAAAACAATACTAAAGATCATAGGCTTTAGTATATAGAGCATTTACCGAAAAATTCAATATTTTCGTAGGGGTTAGTTAACACATAGATTTTGAGAAAATTTCATAAATATGAAAATACTGTTTTAATGCATAGTTGCATCATTCATTAACATATGATGAAGGTCAAAGAGGTTTAGAACTTTTTTGTCTCCGTTTCTATAGAATATAACGATTTTATAGTGGTTACTCCACCAATTTAGGGAGTATTATGAAGTTTTACTAAATTAATTGACAAAAATTAAAACGATGCACATGTACCATGAAAGAGAGTTTAATTCACATTAATACAAAATGTATAATGTGTTTACAAATTTTAAAACAATACTAAAGATCATAGGCTTTAGTATATAGAGCATTTAGAAAAATTCAATATTTTCAGTAGGGGTTAGTTAACACATAGATTTTGAGAAAATTTCATAAATATGAAAATACTGTTTTAATGCATAGTTGCATCATTCATTAACATATGATGAAGGTCAAAGAGGTTTAGAACTTTTGTTGTCTTCGTTTCTATATAATATAGCGATTTTATAGTGGTTACTCCACCAATTTAGGGAGTATTATGAAGTTTTACTAAATTAATTGACAAAAAATAAAAACATGTCCATGTACCATGAAAGAGAGTTAATACACATTAATACAAATGTAGAATGTGTTTAGAAATTTTAAAACAATACTAAAGATCATAGGCTTTAATATATAGAGCATTTACCTAAAAAATTCAATATTTTCGTAGGGTTAACTCATAGATTTTGAGAGAAAATTAAAAATATAAAATACTGTTTTAATGCATAATTTCATCATTCACTAACATAAAATGACTGTCAAAGAGGTTTGGAACTTTTGTTGTATCTGTTTCCCTAAAAAATAACAATTTTATAGCGGTTATTCCACCAATTTAGTGAGTATTATGAAGTTTTACCAAATTAATTGACAAAAAATTAAAACGATGCTCATATACCATGAAAGAGAGTTTAATACACATTAATACAAAATGTAAAATGTGTTTAGAAATTTTAAAACCATACTAAAGATCATAGGTTTCAGTATATAGAGCATTTACTGAAGAATTCAATATTTTCGTAGGGGTTGTTAACACAGATTTTAAGAAAAATTCAAAAATATAAAAATAATATTTTAATGAACAGTTGCATCCTTCACTAACATAAGATGACGATCAAAGAGGTTTTAAACTTTGTTATCTCCGTTTCTGTAAAAAATAGCGATTTTATAGTGGTTATTCCACCATTTTATGGAGTATTATGAAGTTTTACTAAATTAATTGACAAAAAATTAAAACGATGCACATGTACCATGAAAGAAAGTTTAATATACATTAATACAAATGTAGAACGTGTTTAGAAATTTTAAAACAATACTAAAGATCATAGGTTTCATTATATAGAGCATTTACTGAAAAATTCAATATTTTCGTAAGGGTTGTTAACACATAGATTTTGAAAAAAAATCAAAAATATGAAAATATTGTTTTGAAAAAAATCAAAAATATGAAAATATTGTTTTAATGCATAGTTGCATCCTTCATTAACATATGATGAAGGTCAAAGAGGTTTGGAACTTTTGTTGTCTTCGTTTCTATATAATATAGCGATTTTATAGTGTTTAGTCCACCAATTTAGGGAGTATTATGAAGTTTTACTAAATTAATTGACAAAAAATTAAAAACATGCCCGTGTACCATGAAAGAGAGTTTAATACACATTAATACAAAATGTAGAATGTGTTTAGAAATTTAAAAACAATACTAAAGATCATAGGCTTTAGTATATAAAGCATTTACCGAAAATTTTAATATTTTCGTAGGGGTTAACTCATAGATTTTGAGAAAAATTCAAACATATACAAACATTGTTTTAATGCGTAGTTGCACCCTTCACTAACATATGATGACTGTCAAAAAGGTTTGGAACTTTTTGTCATTAATTAACAAAAAATTAAAACGATGCTCATGTACCTTGAAAGAGAATTTAATAAACATTAATAAAAAATGTAGAATGTGTTTGAAAATTTAAAAAAAAACACTAAAGATCATAGGCGTCATTATATAGAGCATTTACCGAAAAATTCAATATTTTTGTGGGAGTTAACACATAGATTTTGAGAAAAATTCAAAAATATAAAAATACTGTTTTAATGCATAGTTGCATCCTTCACTAGCATATGATGACGATCAAAGAGGTTTGAAATTTTTGTTGTCTCTGTTTCTATTGAAAATAGCGATTTTATAGTGGTTATTCCACCATTTTATGGAGTATTATGAAGTTTTACTAAATTAATTGACAAAAATTAAAAGATGCACATATACCATGAAAGAGAGTTTAATATACATTAATACAAAATGTAGAATGTGTTTAGAAATTTTAAAACAATACTAAAGATCATAGGCTTCAGTATATAGAGCATTTATCTAAAAATTCAATATTTTCGTAGGGGTTTAACACATAGATTTTGAGAAAAATTCAAAAATATGAAAATACTGTTTTAAAGCATAGTTGCATCCTTCACTAACATATGATGAAGGTCAAAGAGGTTTGGAACTATTGTTGTCTCCGTTTCCTAAAAATATCGATTTTATAGTGGTTATTCCACCAATTTAGTGAGTATTATGAAGTTTTACTAAATTAATTGACAAAAAATTAAAAAGATGCCCATGTACCTTGAAAGGGAGTTTAATATACATTAATACAAAATGTAGAATGTGTTTAGAAATTTAAAAACAATACTAAAGATCATTGGCTTCACTATATAAAGCATTTACCGAAAAGTTCAATATTTTCGTAGGGGTTGTTAACACATAGATTTTGAGAAAATTTGAAAAATATGAAAATACTGTTTTAATGCATAGTTGCATCCTTCATTAACATATAATGAAGGTCAAAGAGGTTTGGAAATTTTGTTGTCTCCGTTTCTATATAATATAGCGATTTTATAGTGTTTAGTCCACCAATTTAGGGAGTATTATGAAGTTTTACTAAATTAATTGACAAAAAATTAAAAACATGCCCACGTACCATGAAAGAGAGTTTAATACATATTAATACAAAATGTATAATGTGTTTAGAAATTTAAAAACAATACTAAAGATCATAGGCTTTAGTATATAAAGCATTTACCGAAAATTTTAATATTTTCGTAGGGGTTAGCTCATAGATTTTGAGAAAATTTCAAAAATATAAAAATACTGTTTTAATGCATAGTTGCATCCTTCATTGCCATATGATGACTGTCAAAGAGGTTTTGAACTTTTTTTGTCTCTGTTTCCTTAAAAAATAGCGATTTTATAGTGGTTATTCCACCTATTTAGTGAGTATTATGACATTTTACTAAATTAATTGACAAAAAATTAAAAAGAAGCCCATGTACCTTGAAAGAGAGTTTAATACACATTAATACAAAATGTAGAATGTGTTTAGAAATTTAAAAACAATACTAAAGATCATAGGCTTCACTATATAGAGCATTTACCAAAAAGTTCAATATTTTCGTAGGGGGTTAACACTTAGATTTTGAGAAAAAATTCAAAAATTCAAAAATACTGTTTTAATGCATATTTGCATCATTCACTAACATATGATGAAGGTCAAAGAGGTTTAGAACTTTTGTTGTCTCCGTTTCCCTAAAAATAGCGATTTTATAGTGGTTATTCCACCAATTTAGGAGTATTATGAAGTTTTACTAAATTAATTGTCAAAAAATTAAAACGAAGCCGATGTACCATGAAAGAGAGTTTAATACACATTAATACAAAATGTATAATGTGTTTACGAATTTTAAAACAATACTAAAGATCATAGGCTTTAGTATATAGAGCATTTACCGAAAAATTCAATATTTTCGTAGGGGTTAGTTAACACATAGATTTTGAGAAAATTTCATAAATATGAAAATACTGTTTTAATGCATAGTTGCATCATTCATTAACATATGATGAAGGTCAAAGAGGTTTAGAACTTTTTTTGTCTCCGTTTCTATAGAATATAACGATTTTATAGTGGTTACTCCACCAATTTAGGGAGTATTATGAAGTTTTACTAAATTAATTGACAAAAAAATAAAAACATGTCCATGTACCATGAAAGAGAGTTAATACACATTAATACAAAATGTAGAATGTGTTTAGAAATTTAAAAACAATACTAAAGATCATAGGCTTTAATATATAGAGCATTTAGAAAAATTCAATATTTTCGTAGGGGTTAACTCATAGATTTTGAGAGAAAATTAAAAATATAAAAATACTGTTTTAATGCATAATTTCATCATTCACTAACATAAAATGACTGTCAAAGAGGTTTGGAACTTTTGTTGTATCTGTTTCCCTAAAAAATAACAATTTTATAGCGGTTATTCCACCAATTTAGTGAGTATTATGAAGTTTTACCAAATTAATTGACAAAAATTAAAACGATGCTCATATACCTCGAAGAGAGTTTAATACACATTAATACAAAATGTAAAATGTGTTTAGAAATTTTAAAACCATACTAAAGATCATAGGTTTCAGTATATAGAGCATTTACTGAAGAATTCAATATTTTCTTAGGGGTTGTTAACACAGATTTTAAGAAAAATTCAAAAATATAAAAATACTATTTTAATGAACAGTTGCATCCTTCACTAACATAAGATGAAGGTCAAAGAGGTTTGAAACTTTTGTTGTCTCCGCTTCTATAGAAAATAGCGATTTTATAGTGGTTATTCTACCAATTTAGGAGTATTATGAAGTTTTACTAAATTAATTGACAAAAATTAAAAACATGCCCATGTACCATGAAAGAGAGTTTAATATACATTAATACAAAATGTAGAATGTGTTTAGAAATTTTAAAAACAATACAAAAGTTCATAGGCTTTAGTATATAGAGCATTTAACGAAAAATTCAATATTTTCTTAGGGGTTGTTAACACAGATTTTAAGAAAAATTCAAAAATATAAATATACTGTTTTAATGCATAATTTCATCATTCACTAAAATATGATGACTGTCAAAAGGTTTGGAACTTTTGTTGTCTCCGTTTCCTAAAAATAGCGAATTTATAGTGGTTATTCCACCAATTTAGTGAGTATTATGAAGTTTTACTAAATTAATTGACAAAAATTAAAACGATGCTCATGTACCATGAAAGAGAGTTTAATACATATTAATACAAAATGTAGAATGTGTTTAAAAATTTTAAAACAATACTAAAGATCATAGGTTCAGTATATAGAGCATTTATCGAAAAATTAAATATTTTCGTAGGGGTTAGTTAACACATAGATTTTGAGAAAAATTCAAAAATATAAAAATACTATTTTAATGAACAGTTGCATCCTTCACTAACATAAGATGACGGTCAAAGAGGTTTGAAACTTTTGTTGTCTCCGCTTCTATAGAAAATAGCGATTTTATAGTGGTTATTCTACCAATTTAGGAGTATTATGAAGTTTTACTAAATTAATTGACAAAAATTAAAAACATGCCCATGTACCATGAAAGAGAGTTTAATACACATTAATACAAAATGTAGAATGTGTTTAGAAATTTAAAAACAATACAAAAGTTCATAGGCTTTAGTATATAGAGCATTTAACGAAAAATTCAATATTTTCGTAGGGGGTTAGCTCATAGATTTTGAGAAAATTTCAAAATATAAATATACTGTTTTAATGCATAATTTCATCATTCACTAAAATATGATGACTGTCAAAAGGTTTGGAACTTTTGTTGTCTCCGTTTCCTAAAAAATAGCTTAATTTATAGTGGTTATTCCACCAATTTAGTGAGTATTATGAAGTTTTACTAAATTAATTGACAAAAATTAAAACGATGCTCATGTACCATGAAAGAGAGTTTAATACATATTAATACAAAATGTAGAATGTGTTTAAAAATTTTAAAACAATACTAAAGATCATAGGTTCAGTATATAGAGCATTTACTGAAAAATTCAATATTTTCATAGGGGTTGTTAACAGAGATTTTGAGAAAAATTCAAAAATATAAAAATATTGTTTTAATGCACAGTTGCATCCTTCACTAACATATGATGACGGTCAAAGAGGTTTAAAACTTTTGTTGTCTCCGTTTCTATAGAAAACAACGATTTTATAGTGGTTACTCCACCAATTTAGGGAGTATTATGAAGTTTTATTAATTTAATTGACAAAAAAATTAGAACGATGCCCATGTACTATGAAAGAGAGTTTAATATACAATAATAAAAATGTAGAATGTGTTTAGAAATTTTAAAACAATACTACAGATCATAGGCTTCAGTATATAGAGCATTTATCGAAAAATTAAATATTTTCGTAGGGGTTAACACATAGATTTTGAGAAAAATTCAAAAATATGAAAATAATGTTTTAATTCATAGTTGCATCTTTGATTAACATATGATGAAGGTTAAAGAGGTTTGGAACTTTTCTTGTCTCTGTTTCTATAGAATATAGCGATTTTATAGTGGTTATTCCATCAATTTAGTGAGTATTATGAAGTTTTATTAATTTAATTGACAAAAATTAAAACGATGCTCATGTACCATGAAAGAGAGTTTAATATACAATAATACAAAATGTAGAATGTGTTTAGAAATTTTAAAACAATACTACAGATCATAGGCTTCAGTATATAGAGCATTTATCGAAAAATTAAATATTTTCGTAGGGGTTAACACATAGATTTTGAGAAAAATTCAAAAATATGAAAATAATGTTTTAATTCATAGTTGCATCTTTGATTAACATATGATGAAGGTTAAAGAGGTTTGGAACTTTTCTTGTCTCTGTTTCTATAGAATATAGCGATTTTATAGTGGTTATTCCATCAATTTAGTGAGTATTATGAAGTTTTACTAAATTAATTGACAAAAAATTAAAAACATACCCATGTACCATGAAAGACAGTTTAATACGCATTAATACAAAATGTAGAATGTGTTTAGAAATTAAAAACAATACTAAAGATCATAGGCTTTAGTATATAAAGCATTTACCGAAAATTTTAATATTTTCGTAGGGGTTAACTCATAGATTTTGAGAAAAATTCAAACATATACAAACATTGTTTTAATGCGTAGTTGCACCCTTCACTAACATATGATGACTGTCAAAAAGGTTTGGAACTTTTTGTCATTAATTAACAAAAAATTAAAACGATGCTCATGTACCTTGAAAGAGAATTTAATAAACATTAATAAAAAATGTAGAATGTGTTTGAAAATTTAAAAAAAAACACTAAAGATCATAGGCGTCATTATATAGAGCATTTACCGAAAAATTCAATATTTTTGTGGGAGTTAACACATAGATTTTGAGAAAAATTCAAAAATATAAAAAATGTTTTAATGCATAGTTGCATCCTTCACTAACATATGATGAAGGTCAAAGAGGTTTGAAATTTTGTTGTCTCTGTTTCTATTGAAAATAGCGATTTTATAGTGGTTATTCCACCATTTTATGGAGTATTATGAAGTTTTACTAAATTAATTGACAAAAAAATTAAAAAGATGCACATATACCATGAAAGAGAGTTTAATATACATTAATACAAATGTAGAATGTGTTTAGAAATTTTAAAACAATACTAAAGATCATAGGCTTCACTATATAGAGCATTTATCGAAAAATTCAATATTTTTAGTAGGGGTTAACACATAGATTTTGAGAAAAATTCAAAAATATGAAAATACTGTTTTAAAGCATAGTTGCATCCTTCACTAACATATGATGACGGTCAAAGAGGTTTGGAACTATTGTTGTCTCCGCTTCTATAGAAAATAGCGATTTTATAGTGGTTATTCCACCAATTTAGTGAGTATTATGAAGTTTTACTAAATTAATTGACAAAAATTAAAAAGATGCCCATGTACCTTGAAAGGAGTTTAATATACATTAATACAAAATGTAGAATGTGTTTAGAAATTTTAAAAACAATACTAAAGATCATTGGCTTCACTATATAAAGCATTTACCGAAAATTTTAATATTTTCGTAGGGGTTGTTAACACATAGATTTTGAGAAAATTTGAAAAATATGAAAATACTGTTTTAATGCATAGTTGCATCCTTCATTAACATATGATGAAGGTCAAAGAGGTTTGGAAATTTTGTTGTCTCCGCTTCTATATAATATAGCGATTTTATAGTGTTTAGTCCACCAATTTAGGGAGTATTATGAAGTTTTACTAAATTAATTGACAAAAATTAAAAACATGCCCATGTACCATGAAAGAGAGTTTAATACACATTAATACAAAATGTAGAATGTGTTTAGAAATTTTAAAAACAATACTAAAGATCATAGGCTTTAGTATATAGAGCATTTACCAAAAAATTCAATATTTTAGTAGGGGTTAACTCATAGATTTTGAGAAAATTTCAAAAATATAAAAATACTGTTTTAATGCATAATTTCATCATTCACTAACATATGATGACTGTCAAAGAGGTTTGGAACTTTTGTTGTCTCCGCTTCCCTAAAAATAACAATTTTATAGTGGTTATTCCACCAATTTAGTGAGTATTATGAAGTTTTACTAAATTAATTGACAAAAATTAAAACGATGCTCATGTACCATGAAAGAGAGTTTAATACATATTAATACAAAATGTATAATGTGTTTAGAAATTTTAAAAACAATACTAAAGATCATAGGCTTTAGTATATAAAGCATTTACCGAAAAATTCAATATTTTCGTAGGGGTTGTTAACACATAGATTTTGAGAAAATTTCAAAAATATAAAAATACTGTTTTAATGCATAGTTGCATCCTTCATTGCCATATGATGACTGTCAAAGAGGTTTTGAACTTTTTTGTCTCTGTTTCCTTAAAAATAGCGATTTTATAGTGGTTATTCCACCAATTTAGTGAGTATTATGACATTTTACTAAATTAATTGACAAAAATTAAAAAGAAGCCCATGTACCTTGAAAGAGAGTTTAATACACATTAATACAAAATGTAGAATGTGTTTAGAAATTTTAAAACAATACTAAAGATCATAGGCTTCACTATATAGAGCATTTACCAAAAAATTCAATATTTTAGTAGGGGTTAACACATAGATTTTGAGAAAAATTCAAAAATATAAAAATACTGTTTTAATGCATAGTTGCATCCTTCACTAGCATATGATGACGATCAAAGAGGTTTGAAATTTTGTTGTCTCTGTTTCTATTGAAAATAGCGATTTTATAGTGGTTATTCCACCATTTTATGGAGTATTATGAAGTTTTACTAAATTAATTGACAAAAATTAAAAAGATGCCCATGTACCATGAAAGAGAGTTTAATATACATTAATACAAAATGTAGAATGTGTTTAGAAATTTTAAAACAATACTAAAGATCATAGGCTTCAGATATAGAGCATTTATCTAAAAATTCAATATTTTCGTAGGGGTTAACACATAGATTTTGAGAAAAATTCAAAAATATGAAAATACTGTTTTAAAGCATAGTTGCATCCTTCACTAACATATGATGACGGTCAAAGAGGTTTGGAACTATTGTTGTCTCCGCTTCCCTAAAAATATCGATTTTATAGTGGTTATTCCACCAATTTAGTGAGTATTATGAAGTTTTACTAAATTAATTGACAAAAATTAAAAAGATGCCCATGTACCTTGAAAGGGAGTTTAATATACATTAATACAAAATGTAGAATGTGTTTAGAAATTTTAAAAACAATACTAAAGATCATTGGCTTCACTATATAAAGCATTTACCGAAAAATTCAATATTTTCAGTAGGGGTTGTTAACACATAGATTTTGAGAAAATTTCAAAAATATGAAAATACTGTTTTAATGCATAGTTGCATCCTTCATTAACATATGATGAAGGTCAAAGAGGTTTGGAACTTTTGTTGTCTCCGCTTCTATAGAATATAGCGATTTTATAGTGTTTAGTCCACCAATTTAGGGAGTATTATGAAGTTTTACTAAATTAATTGACAAAAATTAAAACATGCCCATGTACCATGAAAGAGAGTTTAATACATATTAATACAAAATGTATAATGTGTTTAGAAATTTTAAAAACAATACTAAAGATCATAGGCTTTAGTATATAGAGCATTCTTGAAAAATTCAATATTTTCGTAGGGTTAACTCATAGATTTTGAGAAAATTTCAAAAATATAAAAATACTGTTTTAATGCATAGTTGCATCCTTCATTGCCATATGATGACTGTCAAAGAGGTTTTGAACTTTTTTGTCTCCGTTTCCTAAAAAATAGCGATTTTATAGTGGTTATTCCACCAATTTAGTGAGTATTATGAAGTTTTACTAAATTAATTGACAAAAATTAAAAAGATGTCCATGTACCATGAAAGAGAGTTTAATACACATTAATACAAAATGTAGAATGTGTTTAGAAATTTTAAAACAATACTAAAGATCATAGGCTTCAGTATATAGAGCATTTACCGAAAAATTCAATATTTTCGTAGGGGTTAACACATAGATTTTGAGAAAAATTCAAAAATATGAAAATACTGTTTTAATGCATAGTTGCATCATTCATTAACATATGATGACGGTCAAAGAGGTTTAGAACTTTTGTTGTCTCCGTTTCCTAAAAAATAGCGACTTTATAGTGGTTATTCCACCAATTTAGGAAGTATTAAGAAGTTTTACTAAATTAATTGACAAAAATTAAAACATGCCCATGTACCATGAAAGAGAGTTTAATACACATTAATACAAAATGTATAATGTGTTTAGAAATTTTAAAACAATACTAAAGATCATAGGCTTTAGTATATAGAGCATTTACCGAAAAATTCAATATTTTCAGAGGGGTTAGTTAACACATAGATTTTGAGAAAATTTCATAAATATGAAAATACTGTTTTAATGCATAGTTGCATCATTCATTAACATATGATGAAGGTCAAAGAGGTTTAGAACTTTTTTTGTCTCCGTTTCTATAGAATATAACGATTTTATAGTGGTTACTCCACCAATTTAGGGAGTATTATGAAGTTTTACTAAATTAATTGACAAAAAAATAAAAACATGTCCATGTACCATGAAAGAGAGTTAATACACATTAATACAAAATGTAGAATGTGTTTAGAAATTTAAAAACAATACTAAAGATCATAGGCTTTAATATATAGAGCATTTACCGAAAAATTCAATATTTTCGTAGGGGTTAACTCATAGATTTTGAGAGAAAATTAAAAATATAAAAATACTGTTTTAATGCATAATTTCATCATTCACTAACATAAAATGACTGTCAAAGAGGTTTGGAACTTTTGTTGTATCTGTTTCCCTAAAAAATAACAATTTTATAGCGGTTATTCCACCAATTTAGTGAGTATTATGAAGTTTTACCAAATTAATTGACAAAAAATTAAAACGATGCTCATATACCTCGAAAGAGAGTTTAATACACATTAATACAAAATGTAAAATGTGTTTAGAAATTTTAAAACCATACTAAAGATCATAGGTTTCAGTATATAGAGCATTTACTGAAGAATTCAATATTTTCTTAGGGGTTGTTTACACAGATTTTAAGAAAAATTCAAAAATATAAAAATACTATTTTAATGAACAGTTGCATCCTTCACTAACATAAGATGACGGTCAAAGAGGTTTGAAACTTTTGTTGTCTCCGTTTCTATAGAAAATAGCGATTTTATAGTGGTTATTCTACCAATTTAGGGAGTATTATGAAGTTTTACTAAATTAATTGACAAAAAATTAAAAACATGCCCATGTACCATGAAAGAGAGTTTAATACACATTAATACAAAATGTAGAATGTGTTTAGAAATTTAAAAACAATACAAAAGTTCATAGGCTTTAGTATATAGAGCATTTAACGAAAAATTCAATATTTTCGTAGGGGGTTAGCTCATAGATTTTGAGAAAATTTCAAAAATATAAATATACTGTTTTAATGCATAATTTCATCATTCACTAACATATGATGACTGTCAAAAAGGTTTGGAACTTTTGTTGTCTCCGTTTCCCTAAAAAATAGCGAATTTATAGTGTTTATTCCACCAATTTAGTGAGTATTATGAAGTTTTACTAAATTAATTGACAAAAAATTAAAACGATGCTCATGTACCATGAAAGAGAGTTTAATACATATTAATACAAAATGTAGAATGTGTTTAAAGATTTTTAAACAATACTAAAGATCATAGGTTCAGTATATAGAGCATTCTTGAAAAATTCAATATTTTAAGTAGGGGTTAACACATAGATTTTGAGAAAAATTCAAAAATATAAAAATATTGTTTTAATGCACAGTTGCATCCTTCACTAACATATGATGACGGTCAAAGAGGTTTAAAACTTTTGTTGTCTCCGTTTCTATAGAAAACAACGATTTTATAGTGGTTATTACACCATTTTTTGGAGTATTATGAAGTTTTATTAATTTAATTGACAAAAAAATTAGAACGATGCCCATGTACTATGAAAGAGAGTTTAATATACAATAATAAAAATGTAGAATGTGTTTAGAAATTTTAAAACAATACTACAGATCATAGGCTTCAGTATATAGAGCATTTATCGAAAAATTAAATATTTTCGTAGGGGTTAACACATAGATTTTGAGAAAAATTCAAAAATATGAAAATAATGTTTTAATTCATAGTTGCATCTTTGATTAACATATGATGAAGGTTAAAGAGGTTTGGAACTTTTCTTGTCTCCGTTTCTATAGAATATAGCGATTTTATAGTGGTTATTCCATCAATTTAGTGAGTATTATGAAGTTTTACTAAATTAATTGACAAAAAATTAAAAACATGCCCATGTACCATGAAAGAGAGTTTAATACACATTAATACAAAATGTAGAATGTGTTTAGAAATTTTAAAACAATACTAAAGATCATAGGCTTTAGTATATAGAGCATTTAGAAAAATTCAATATTTTAGTAGGGGTTAACTCATAGATTTTGAGAAAATTTCAAAAATATAAATATACTGTTTTAATGCATAATTTCATCATTCACTAACATATGATGACTGTCAAAAAGGTTTGGAACTTTTGTTGTCTCCGTTTCCTAAAAAATAGCGACTTTATAGTGGTTATTCCACCAATTTAGGGAGTATTATGAAGTTTTACTAAATTAATTGTCAAAAAATTAAAACGAAGCCGATGTACCATGAAAGAGAGTTTAATACACATTAATACAAAATGTATAATGTGTTTAGAAATTTTAAAACAATACTAAAGATCATAGGCTTTAGTATATAGAGCATTTAGAAAAATTCAATATTTTAGTAGGGGTTAGTTAACACATAGATTTTGAGAAAATTTCATAAATATGAAAATACTGTTTTAATGCATAGTTGCATCATTCATTAACATATGATGAAGGTCAAAGAGGTTTAGAACTTTTTTTGTCTCCGTTTCTATAGAATATAACGATTTTATAGTGGTTACTCCACCAATTTAGGAGTATTATGAAGTTTTACTAAATTAATTGACAAAAATTAAAACATGCCCATGTACCATGAAAGAGAGTTAATACACATTAATACAAAATGTAGAATGTGTTTAGAAATTTTAAAACAATACTAAAGATCATAGGCTTTAATATATAGAGCATTTAGAAAAATTCAATATTTTCGTAGGGTTAACTCATAGATTTTGAGAGAAAATTAAAAATATAAAAATACTGTTTTAATGCATAATTTCATCATTCACTAACATAAAATGACTGTCAAAGAGGTTTGGAACTTTTGTTGTCTCCGTTTCCTAAAAAATAACAATTTTATAGCGGTTATTCCACCAATTTAGTGAGTATTATGAAGTTTTACCAAATTAATTGACAAAAATTAAAACGATGCTCATATACCATGAAAGAGAGTTTAATACACATTAATACAAAATGTAAAATGTGTTTAGAAATTTTAAAACCATACTAAAGATCATAGGTTTCATTATATAGAGCATTCTTGAAGAATTCAATATTTTCGTAGGGGTTGTTAACACAGATTTTAAGAAAAATTCAAAAATATAAAAATACTATTTTAATGAACAGTTGCATCCTTCACTAACATAAGATGACGATCAAAGAGGTTTGAAACTTTTGTTGTCTCCGTTTCTATAGAAAATAGCGATTTTATAGTGGTTATTCCACCAATTTAGGGAGTATTATGAAGTTTTACTAAATTAATTGACAAAAATTAAAACATGCCCATGTACCATGAAAGAGAGTTTAATACACATTAATACAAAATGTAGAATGTGTTTAGAAATTTTAAAACAATACAAAAGATCATAGGCTTTAGTATATAGAGCATTTAATGAAGAATTCAATATTTTAAGTAGGGGTTAACTCATAGATTTTGAGAAAATTTCAAAAATATAAAAATACTGTTTTAATGCATAATTTCATCATTCACTAACATATGATGACTGTCAAAAAGGTTTGGAACTTTTGTTGTCTCCGTTTCCTAAAAAATAACAATTTTATAGTGGTTATTCCACCAATTTAGTGAGTATTATGAAGTTTTACTAAATTAATTGACAAAAATTAAAACGATGCTCATGTACCATGAAAGAGAGTTTAATATACATTAATACAAATGTAGAATATGTTTAAAAATTTTAAAACAATACTAAAGATCATAGGTTTCAGTATATAGAGCATTTACTGAAAAATTCAATATTTTCGTAGGGGTTGTTAACACAGATTTTGAAAAAAATTCAAAAATATTGTTTTAATGCACAGTTGCATCCTTCACTAACATATGATGACGGTCAAAGAGGTTTAGAACTTTTTTGTCTCCGTTTCTATAGAAAATAGCGATTTTATAGTGGTTATTACACCATTTTATGAAGTATTATGAAGTTTTACTAATTTAATTGTCAAAAAATTAAAACATACCCATGTACCATGAAAGAGAGTTTAATATACATTAATAAAAATGTAGAATGTGTTTAAAAATTTTAAAATAATATTGAAGATCATAGGCTTCAGTATATAGAGCATTTATCGAAAAATTCAATATTTTCGTAGGGGTTAACACTTAGATTTTGAGAAAAAAATCAAAAATATGAAAATAATGTTTTAATTCATAGTTGCATCTTTCATTAACATATGATGAAGGTCAAAGAGATTTGGAACTTTTGTTGTCTCCGTTTCTATAGAATATAGCGATTTTATAGTGGTTATTCCATCAATTTAGTGAGTATTATGAAGTTTTATTAAATTAATTGACAAAAATTAAAACGATGCACATGTACCATGAAAGAGAGTTTAATATACATTAATAAAAATGTAGAATGTGTTTAGAAATTTTAAAACAATACTAAAGATCATAGGCTTCAGTATATAGAGCATTTATCGAAAAATTCAATATTTTCAGTAGGGGTTAACACATAGATTTTGAGAAAAATTCAAAAATATGAAAATAATGTTTTAATTCATAGTTGCATCTTTGATTAACATATGATGAAGGTTAAAGAGGTTTGGAACTTTTGTTGTCTCTGTTTCTATAGAATATAGCGATTTTATAGTGGTTATTCCATCAATTTAGTGAGTATTATGAAGTTTTACTAAATTAATTGACAAAAAATTAAAAACATACCCATGTACCATGAAAGACAGTTTAATACGCATTAATACAAAATGTAGAATGTGTTTAGAAATTAAAAACAATACTAAAGATCATAGGCTTTAGTATATAGAGCATTCTTGAAAAATTCAATATTTTCAGTAGGGTTAACTCATAGATTTTGAGAAAAATTCAAACATATACAAACATTGTTTTAATGCATAGTTGCATCCTTCACTAACATATGATGACTGTCAAAAGGTTTGGAACTTTTGTCATTAATTAACAAAAATTAAAAGCGATGCTCATGTACCTTGAAAGAGAATTTAATAAACATTAATAAAAAATGTAGAATGTGTTTGAAAATTTAAAAAAAAACACTAAAGATCATAGGCGTCATTATATAGAGCATTTACCGAAAAATTCAATATTTTTGTGGGAGTTAACACATAGATTTTGAGAAAAATTCAAAAATATAAAAATAATGTTTTAATGCATAGTTGCATCCTTCACTAGCATATGATGACGATCAAAGAGGTTTGAAATTTTTGTTGTCTCTGTTTCTATTGAAAATAGCGATTTTATAGTGGTTATTCCACCATTTTATGGAGTATTATGAAGTTTTACTAAATTAATTGACAAAAAAATTAAAAAGATGCACATATACCATGAAAGAGAGTTTAATATACATTAATACAAATGTAGAATGTGTTTAGAAATTTTAAAACAATACTAAAGATCGTAGGCTTCAGTATATAGAGCATTTATCGAAAAATTCAATATTTTCGTAGGGGGTTTAACACATAGATTTTGAGAAAAATTCAAAAATATGAAAATACTGTTTTAAAGCATAGTTGCATCCTTCACTAACATATGATGACGGTCAAAGAGGTTTGGAACTATTGTTGTCTCCGTTTCCCTAAAAAATATCGATTTTATAGTGGTTATTCCACCAATTTAGTGAGTATTATGAAGTTTTACTAAATTAATTGACAAAAAATTAAAAAGATGCCCATGTACCTTGAAAGGGAGTTTAATATACATTAATACAAAATGTAGAATGTGTTTAGAAATTTAAAAACAATACTAAAGATCATTGGCTTCACTATATAAAGCATTTACCGAAAAGTTCAATATTTTCGTAGGGGTTGTTAACACATAGATTTTGAGAAAATTTGAAAAATATGAAAATACTGTTTTAATGCATAGTTGCATCCTTCATTAACATATAATGAAGGTCAAAGAGGTTTGGAAATTTTGTTGTCTCCGTTTCTATATAATATAGCGATTTTATAGTGTTTAGTCCACCAATTTAGGGAGTATTATGAAGTTTTACTAAATTAATTGACAAAAAATTAAAAACATGCCCACGTACCATGAAAGAGAGTTTAATACATATTAATACAAAATGTATAATGTGTTTAGAAATTTAAAAACAATACTAAAGATCATAGGCTTTAGTATATAAAGCATTTACGAAAAGTTCAATATTTTAGTAGGGGTTAACTCATAGATTTTGAGAAAATTTCAAAAATATAAAAATACTGTTTTAATGCATAGTTGCATCCTTCATTGCCATATGATGACTGTCAAAGAGGTTTTGAACTTTTTTTGTCTCTGTTTCCTTAAAAAATAGCGATTTTATAGTGGTTATTCCACCTATTTAGTGAGTATTATGACATTTTACTAAATTAATTGACAAAAATTAAAAAGATGCCCATGTACCTTGAAAGAGAATTTAATAAACATTAATACAAAATGTAGAATGTGTTTAGAAATTTAAAAACAATACTAAAGATCATAGGCTTCACTATATAGAGCATTTACCAAAAAGTTCAATATTTTCGTAGGGGGTTAACACTTAGATTTTGAGAAAAAAATTCAAAAATTCAAAAATACTGTTTTAATGCATATTTGCATCATTCACTAACATATGATGACGGTCAAAGAGGTTTAGAACTTTTGTTGTCTCCGTTTCCCTAAAAAATAGCGACTTTATAGTGGTTATTCCACCAATTTAGGAAGTATTATGAAGTTTTACTAAATTAATTGTCAAAAAATTAAAACGAAGCCGATGTACCATGAAAGAGAGTTTAATACACATTAATACAAAATGTATAATGTGTTTACAAATTTTAAAACAATACTAAAGATCATAGGCTTTAGTATATAGAGCATTTACCGAAAAATTCAATATTTTCGTAGGGGTTAGTTAACACATAGATTTTGAGAAAATTTCATAAATATGAAAATACTGTTTTAATGCATAGTTGCATCATTCATTAACATATGATGAAGGTCAAAGAGGTTTAGAACTTTTTTTGTCTCCGTTTCTATAGAATATAACGATTTTATAGTGGTTACTCCACCAATTTAGGGAGTATTATGAAGTTTTACTAAATTAATTGACAAAAAAATAAAAACATGTCCATGTACCATGAAAGAGAGTTAATACACATTAATACAAAATGTAGAATGTGTTTAGAAATTTAAAAACAATACTAAAGATCATAGGCTTTAATATATAGAGCATTTACCGAAAAATTCAATATTTTCGTAGGGGTTAACTCATAGATTTTGAGAGAAAATTAAAAATATAAAAATACTGTTTTAATGCATAATTTCATCATTCACTAACATAAAATGACTGTCAAAGAGGTTTGGAACTTTTGTTGTATCTGTTTCCCTAAAAAATAACAATTTTATAGCGGTTATTCCACCAATTTAGTGAGTATTATGAAGTTTTACCAAATTAATTGACAAAAAATTAAAACGATGCTCATGTACCTTGAAAGAGAATTTAATAAACATTAATACAAAATGTAAAATGTGTTTAGAAATTTTAAAACCATACTAAAGATCATAGGTTTCAGTATATAGAGCATTTACTGAAGAATTCAATATTTTCTTAGGGGTTGTTAACACAGATTTTAAGAAAAATTCAAAAATATAAAAATACTATTTTAATGAACAGTTGCATCCTTCACTAACATAAGATGACGGTCAAAGAGGTTTGAAACTTTTGTTGTCTCCGTTTCTATAGAAAATAGCGATTTTATAGTGGTTATTCTACCAATTTAGGGAGTATTATGAAGTTTTACTAAATTAATTGACAAAAAATTAAAAACATGCCCATGTACCATGAAAGAGAGTTTAATACACATTAATACAAAATGTAGAATGTGTTTAGAAATTTAAAAACAATACAAAAGTTCATAGGCTTTAGTATATAGAGCATTTAACGAAAAATTCAATATTTTCGTAGGGGGTTAGCTCATAGATTTTGAGAAAATTTCAAAAATATAAATATACTGTTTTAATGCATAATTTCATCATTCACTAAAATATGATGACTGTCAAAAGGTTTGGAACTTTTGTTGTCTCCGTTTCCTAAAAATAGCGATTTTATAGTGGTTATTCCACCAATTTAGTGAGTATTATGAAGTTTTACTAAATTAATTGACAAAAAATTAAAACGATGCTCATGTACCATGAAAGAGAGTTTAATACATATTAATACAAAATGTAGAATGTGTTTAAAAATTTTAAAACAATACTAAAGATCATAGGTTCAGTATATAGAGCATTCTTGAAAAATTCAATATTTTCGTAGGGGTTAACACATAGATTTTGAGAAAAATTCAAAAATATAAAAATATTGTTTTAATGCACAGTTGCATCCTTCACTAACATATGATGACGGTCAAAGAGGTTTAGAACTTTTGTTGTCTCCGTTTCTATAGAAAAAACTATTTTATAGTGGTTAGTCCACCAATTAAGGGAGTATTACGAAGTTTTACTAAATTAATTGACAAAAAATTAAAATGATGTCCATATACCATGAAAGAGTGTTTAATATACATTAATCAAAATATAGATATTGTTTAGAAATTTAAAACAATACTAAAGATCATAGGCTTCAATATATAGAACATTTACCGAAAAATTCAATATTTTCGTAGGGGTTAACTCATAGATTTTGAGAAAAATTCAAAAATATGAAAATACTGTTTTAATGCATAGTTGCATCTTTCACTAACATATGATGACGGTCAAAGAGGTTTGAAACTTTTGTTGTCTCCGCTTCTATAGAAAATAGCGATTTTATAGTGGTTATTCCACCAATTTAGGAGTATTATGAAGTTTTACTAAATTAATTAACAAAAATTAAAACGAAGCCGATGTACCATGAAAGAGAGTTTAATACACATTAATACAAAATGTATAATGTGTTTAGAAATTTTAAAACAATACTAAAGATCATAGGCTTTAGTATATAGAGCATTTACCAAAAATTCAATATTTTCAGTAGGGTAACACACATAGATTTTGGGAAAAATTCAATATTTGAAAATACTGTTTTAATGCATAGTTGCATCTTTTACTAACATATGATGACAGTTAAAGAGTTTTGAAACTTTTGTTGTCTCCGTTTCCCTAAAAAATAGCGACTTTATAGTGGTTATTCCACCAATTTAGGGAGTATTATGAAGTTTTACTAAATTAAATTACAAAAAATTAAAACGAAGCCGATGTACCATGAAAGAGAGCTTAATACACATTAATACAAAATGTATAATGTGTTTTAGAAATTTTAAAACAATACTAAAAATCATAGGCTTTAGTATATAGAGCATTTACCGAAAAATTCAATATTTTCGTAGGGGTTAGTTAACACATAGATTTTGAGAAAATTTCATAAATATGAAAATACTGTTTTAATGCATAGTTGCATCATTCATTAACATATGATGAAGGTCAAAGAGGTTTGGAACTTTTTTTGTCTCCGTTTCTATAGAATATAACGATTTTATAGTGGTTAGTCCACCAATTTATGGAGTATTATGAAGTTTTACTAAATTAATTGACAAAAAAATAAAAACAATCCCATGTAGCATGAAAGAGATTTTAATACACATTAATACAAAATGTAGAATGTGTTTAGAAATTTAAAAACAATACTAAAGATCATAGGCTTTAATATATAGAGCATTTACCGAAAAATTCAATATTTTCGGAGGGGTTAACTCATAGATTTTGAGAAAAAATTAAAAATATAAAAATACTGTTTTAATGCATAATTTCATCATTCACTAACATATAATGAATGTCAAAGAGGTTTGGAACTTTTGCTGTATCCGTTTCCCTAAAAAATAACAATTTTATAGCGGTTATTCCACCAATTTAGTGAGTATTATGAAGTTTTACCAAATTAATTGACAAAAAATTAAAAGGATGTTCATATACCTTGAAAGAGAGTTTAATACACATTAATACAAAATGTAAAATGTGTTTAGAAATTTTAAAACAATACAAAAGATCATAGGTTTAAGTATATAGAGCATTTAATGAAGAATTCAATATTTTCGTAGGGGTTGTTAACACAGATTTTAAGAAAAATTCAAAAATATAAAAATACTATTTTAATGAGCAGTTGCATCCTTCACTAACATAAGATGACGATCAAAAAGGTTTGAAACTTTGTTATCTCCGTTTCTGTAAAAAATAGCGATTTTATAGTGATTATTCCACCATTTTATGGAGTATTATGAAGTTTTACTAAATTAATTGACAAAAAATTAAAACGATGCACATGTACCATGAAAGAGAGTTTAATATACATTAATACAAATGTAGAATATGTTTAAAAATTTTAAAACAATACTAAAGATCATAGGTTTCAGTATATAGAGCATTTACTGAAAAATTCAATATTTTCGTAGGGGTTGTTAACACATAGATTTTGAGAAAAATTCAAAAATACTGTTTTAATGCACAGTTGCATCCTTCACTAATATATGATGACGGTCAAAGAGGTTTGAAACTTTTGTTGTCTCCGCTTCTATAGAAAATAGCGATTTTATAGTGGTTATTCTACCAATTTAGGAGTATTATGAAGTTTTACTAAATTAATTGACAAAAATTAAAACATGCCCATGTACCATGAAAGAGAGTTTAATACACATTAATACAAAATGTAGAATGTGTTTAGAAATTTTAAAACAATACAAAAGTTCATAGGCTTTAGTATATAGAGCATTTACCTAAAAATTCAATATTTTCGTAGGGGTTAACTCATAGATTTTGAGAAAATTTCAAAAATATAAATATACTGTTTTAATGCATAATTTCATCATTCACTAACATATGATGACTGTCAAAAGGTTTGGAACTTTTGTTGTCTCCGCTTCCTAAAAAATAGCGATTTTATAGTGTTTATTCCACCAATTTAGTGAGTATTATGAAGTTTTACTAAATTAATTGACAAAAATTAAAACGATGCTCATGTACCATGAAAGAGAGTTTAATACATATTAATACAAAATGTAGAATGTGTTTAAAGATTTTTAAACAATACTAAAGATCATAGGTTCAGTATATAGAGCATTTACTGAAAAATTCAATATTTTCGTAAGGGTTGTTAACAGAGATTTTGAGAAAAATTCAAAAATATAAAAATATTGTTTTAATGCACAGTTGCATCCTTCACTAACATATGATGACGGTCAAAGAGGTTTAAAACTTTTGTTGTCTCCGCTTCTATAGAAAACAACGATTTTATAGTGGTTATTCCACCATTTTATGGAGTATTATGAAGTTTTACTAATTTAATTGTCAAAAAATTAAAACGAAGCCGATGTACCATGAAAGAGAGTTTAATATACATTAATAAAAATGTAGAATGTGTTTAAAAATTTTAAAATAATATTGAAGATCATAGGCTTCAATATATAGAGCATTCTTGAAAAATTCAATATTTTCGTAGGGTTGTTAACACAGATTTTGAAAAAAATTCAAAAATATTGTTTTATTGCACAGTTACATTCTTCACAAATATATGATGACGGTCAAAGAGGTTTGAAACTTTTGTTGTCTCCGTTTCTATTGAAAATAGCGATTTTTTATTGGTTATTACACCATTTTATGAAGTATTATGAAGTTTTACTAATTTAATTGTCAAAAAAATTAGAACGAAGCCCATGTACCATGAAAGAGAGTTTAATATACATTAATAAAAATGTAGAATGTGTTTAAAAATTTTAAAATAATATTGAAGATCATAGGCTTCAGTATATAGAGCATTTATCGAAAAATTCAATATTTTCGTAGGGGTTAACACTTAGATTTTGAGAAAAATTCAAAAATATGAAAATAATGTTTTAATTCATAGTTGCATCTTTCACTAACATATGATGAAGGTCAAAGAGGTTTGGAACTTTTGTTGTCTCCGCTTCTATAGAATATAGCGATTTTATAGTGGTTATTCCATCAATTTAGTGAGTATTATGAAGTTTTACTAAATTAATTGACAAAAATTAAAACATACCCATGTACCATGAAAGAGAGTTTAATACATATTAATACAAAATGTATAATGTGTTTAGAAATTTTAAAACAATACTAAAGATCATAGGCTTTAGTATATAAAGCATTTACCAAAAAGTTCAATATTTTCGTAGGGGTTAACTCATAGATTTTGAGAAAATTTCAAAAATATAAAAATACTGTTTTAATGCATAGTTGCATCCTTCATTGCCATATGATGACTGTCAAAGAGGTTTTGAACTTTTTTTGTCTCTGTTTCCTTAAAAAATAGCGATTTTATAGTGGTTATTCCACCTATTTAGTGAGTATTATGACATTTTACTAAATTAATTGACAAAAATTAAAACGAAGCCGATGTACCATGAAAGAGAGTTTAATACACATTAATACAAAATGTAGAATGTGTTTAGAAATTTAAAAACAATACTAAAGATCATAGGCTTCACTATATAGAGCATTTACCAAAAAGTTCAATATTTTCGTAGGGGGTTAACACTTAGATTTTGAGAATAAAATTCAAAAATTCAAAAATACTGTTTTAATGCATATTTGCATCATTCACTAACATATGATGACGGTCAAAGAGGTTTAGAACTTTTGTTGTCTCCGTTTCCCTAAAAAATAGCGACTTTATAGTGGTTATTCCACCAATTTAGGAAGTATTATGAAGTTTTACTAAATTAATTGTCAAAAAATTAAAACGAAGCCGATGTACCATGAAAGAGAGTTTAATACACATTAATACAAAATGTATAATGTGTTTACGAATTTTAAAACAATACTAAAGATCATAGGCTTTAGTATATAGAGCATTTACCAAAAATTCAATATTTTCAGTAGGGGTTAGTTAACACATAGATTTTGAGAAAATTTCATAAATATGAAAATACTGTTTTAATGCATAGTTGCATCATTCATTAACATATGATGAAGGTCAAAGAGGTTTGGAACTTTTGTTGTCTCCGCTTCTATAGAATATAGCGATTTTATAGTGGTTATTCCACCATTTTATGAAGTATTATGAAGTTTTACTAATTTAATTGTCAAAAAATTAAAACGATGCCCATGTACCATGAAAGAGAGTTTAATATACATTAATAAAAATGTAGAATGTGTTTAAAAATTTTAAAATAATATTGAAGATCATAGGCTTCAGTATATAGAGCATTTATCGAAAAATTCAATATTTTCGTAGGGGTTAACACTTAGATTTTGAGAAAAAAATCAAAAATATGAAAATAATGTTTTAATTCATAGTTGCATCTTTCATTAACATATGATGAAGGTCAAAGAGATTTGGAACTTTTGTTGTCTCCGTTTCTATAGAATATAGCGATTTTATAGTGGTTATTCCATCAATTTAGTGAGTATTATGAAGTTTTATTAAATTAATTGACAAAAAATTAAAAACATACCCATGTACCGTGAAAGAGAGTTTAATACATATTAATACAAAATGTAGAATGTGTTTAGAAATTTAAAAACAATACTAAAGATCATAGGCTTTAGTATATAGAGCATTTACCGAAAAATTCAATATTTTCAGTAGGGGTTGTTAACACAGATTTTAAGAAAAATTCAAAAATATGAAAATACTGTTTTAATGCATAGTTGCATCATTCATTAACATATGATGAAGTTCAAAGAGGTTTGGAACTTTTTTTTGTCTCCGTTTCTATAGAATATAACAATTTTATAGTGGTTATTCCACCAATTTAGGGAGTATTATGAAGTTTTGCTAATTTAATTGACAAAAAAATTAAAACGATGTCCATGTACCATGAAAGAGAGTTTAATATACATTAATAAAAATGTAGAATGTGTTTAGAAATTTTAAAACAATACTAAAGATCATAGGCTTCAGTATATAGAGCATTTATCGAAAAATTCAATATTTTCGTAGGGGGTTAACACATAGATTTTAAGAAAAATTCAAAAATATGAAAATAATGTTTTAATTCATAGTTGCATCTTTCATTAACATATGATGAAGGTCAAAGAGGTTTGGAACTTTTTGTCTCCGCTTCTATAGAATATAACAATTTTATAGTGGTTATTCCACCAATTTAGGAGTATTATGAAGTTTTGCTAATTTAATTGACAAAAATTAAAACGATGTCCATGTACCATGAAAGAGAGTTTAATATACATTAATAAAAATGTAGAATGTGTTTAGAAATTTTAAAACAATACTAAAGATCATAGGCTTCAAGATATAGAGCATTTATCTAAAAATTCAATATTTTCAGTAGGGGTTAACACATAGATTTTAAGAAAAATTCAAAAATATGAAAATAATGTTTTAATTCATAGTTGCATCTTTCATTAACATATGATGAAGGTCAAAGAGGTTTGAAACTTTTGTTGTCTCCGTTTCTATAGAATATAGCGATTTTATAGTGGTTATTCCATCAATTTAGTGAGTATTATGAAGTTTTACTAAATTAATTGACAAAAAATTAAAAACATACCCATGTACCATGAAAGACAGTTTAATACACATTAATACAAAATGTATAATGTGTTTAGAAATTTAAAAACAATACTAAAGATCATATGCTTTAGTATATAGAGCATTTACTGAAAAATTCAATATTTTCGTATGAGTTGTTAACTCATAGATTTTGAGAAAATTTCAAAAATATAAAAATACTATTTTAATGAACAGTTGCATCCTTCACTAACATATGATGACGGTCAAAGAGGTTTGGAACTTTTGTTGTCTCCGTTTCTCTAGAAAATAACGATTTTATAGTGATTATTCCACCAATTTAGGGAGTATTATGAAGTTTTACTAAATTAATTGACAAAAATTAAAAAGATGCTCATGTACAATGAAAGAGAGTTTAATATACATTAATACAAAATGTAGAATGTGTTCAGAAATTTTAAAACAACACTAAAGATCATAGGCTTCAAGATATAGAGCATTTATCGAAAAATTCAATATTTTCGTAGGGGTTGTTAACACAGATTTTAAGAAAAATTCAAAAATATAAAAATACTATTTTAATGAACAGTTGCATCCTTCACTAACATAAGATGACGGTCAAAGAGGTTTGAAACTTTTGTTGTCTCCGTTTCTATAGAAAATAGCGATTTTATAGTGGTTATTCTACCAATTTAGGGAGTATTATGAAGTTTTACTAAATTAATTGACAAAAATTAAAACATGCCCATGTACCATGAAAGAGAGTTTAATACACATTAATACAAAATGTAGAATGTGTTTAGAAATTTTAAAACAATACTAAAGATCATAGGCTTTAGTATATAGAGCATTTAACGAAAAATTCAATATTTTCGTAGGGGGTTAGCTCATAGATTTTGAGAAAATTTCAAAAATATAAATATACTGTTTTAATGCATAATTTCATCATTCACTAACATATGATGACTGTCAAAAAGGTTTGGAACTTTTGTTGTCTCCGTTTCCTAAAAATAGCGACTTTATAGTGGTTATTCCACCAATTTAGTGAGTATTATGAAGTTTTACTAAATTAATTGACAAAAAATTAAAACGATGCTCATGTACCATGAAAGAGAGTTTAATACATATTAATACAAAATGTAGAATGTGTTTAAAAATTTTAAAACAATACTAAAGATCATAGGTTCAGTATATAGAGCATTCTTGAAAAATTCAATATTTTCGTAAGGGTTGTTAACAGAGATTTTGAGAAAAATTCAAAAATATAAAAATATTGTTTTAATGCACAGTTGCATCCTTCACTAACATATGATGACGGTCAAAGAGGTTTAAAACTTTTGTTGTCTCCGTTTCTATAGAAAACAACGATTTTATAGTGGTTATTACACCATTTTATGGAGTATTATGAAGTTTTATTAATTTAATTGACAAAAATTAAAACGATGCTCATGTACAATGAAAGAGAGTTTAATATACAATAATAAAAATGTAGAATGTGTTTAGAAATTTTAAAACAATACTACAGATCATAGGCTTCAGTATATAGAGCATTTATCGAAAAATTAAATATTTTCGTAGGGGTTAACACATAGATTTTGAGAAAAATTCAAAAATATGAAAATAATGTTTTAATTCATAGTTGCATCTTTGATTAACATATGATGAAGGTTAAAGAGGTTTGGAACTTTTCTTGTCTCCGTTTCTATAGAATATAGCGATTTTATAGTGGTTATTCCATCAATTTAGTGAGTATTATGAAGTTTTACTAAATTAATTGACAAAAAATTAAAAACATACCCATGTACCATGAAAGACAGTTTAATACACATTAATACAAAATGTATAATGTGTTTAGAAATTTAAAAACAATACTAAAGATCATATGCTTTAGTATATAGAGCATTTACTGAAAAATTCAATATTTTCGTATGAGTTGTTAACTCATAGATTTTGAGAAAATTTCAAAAATATAAAAATACTCTTTTAATGCATAATTGCATCATTTACTAACATATGATGACGGTCAAAGAGGTTTGGAACTTTTGTTGTCTCCGTTTCTCTAGAAAAAGGCGATTTTATAGTGATTATTCCACCAATTTAGGGAGTATTATGAAGTTTTACTAAATTAAATGGCAAATAATTAAAAAGATGCTCATGTACAATGAAAAGAGTTTAATATACATTATTACAAATTTATAATGAGTTCAGAAATTTTAAAACAACACTAAAGATTATAGGCTTCAGTATATAGAACATTTGTCGAAAAATTCAATACTTTCGTAAGGGTTAACAAATAGATTTTGAAAAAATTTTAAAAATATGAAAATACTGATTTAATGCATAGTTGCATCATTCACTAACATATGATGACGGTCAAAAAGGTTTGGAACTTTTGTTGTCTCCGGTTTTCTAGAAAATAGCGATTTTATAGTGGTTAGTCCACCAATTTATGGAGTATTATGAAGTTTTACTAAATTAATTTAGAAAAAATTAAAAAAGATGTACATGTACCATGAAAGAGAGTTTAATATACATTAATATAAATGTAGAATGTGTTTAGAAATTTTAAAACAACACTAAAGATCATAGGCTTCAGTATATAAAGCATTTACCGAAAAATTCAATATTTTCGTAGGGGGTTATGGTTAACACGTAGATTTTGAAAAAAATTCAAAAATATAAAAATGTTGTTTTAATGCATATTTGCATTTTTCACTAACATATGATGACGGTCAAAGAGGTTTGAAACTTTTGTTGTCTCCGTTTCTATAGAAAATAAGGATTTTACAGTGGTTATTCCACCATTTTAGGGAATATTATGAAGTTTTACTAATTTAATTGACAAAAATTAAAAAGAAGTCCACGTAACATGAAAAGGGTTTAATACACATTAATACAAATGTAGAATGTGTTTAGAAATTTTAAAACAATACTAAAGATCATAGGCTTCAGTATATAGAGCATTAACCGAAAAATTCAATATTTTCGAAGGGGTTAACACCTACATTTTGAGGAAAAAAAAATCAAAAAAAATTAAAAATACTGTTTTAATGCATAGTTGCATCCTTCACTAACATATGATGACGTTCAAAGAGGTTTGGAACTTTTGTTGTCTCCGTTTCCCTAAAAAATAGCGATTTTATATTGGTTATTTCACCAATTTAAAAAATATTATGAAGTTTTACTAAATTAATTGACAAAAAATTAAAACGGTGTCCATGTACCATGAAAGAGAGTTTAATACACATTAATACAAAATGTAGAATGTATTTAGAAATTTAAAAACAATACTAAAGATCAAAGGCTTCATTATATAGAGCATTTACCGAAAAATTCAATACACATAGATTTTGAGAAAATTTCAAAACAATATTGTTTTAATATATAGTTGCATCCTTCACTAACATATGATGAAGGTCAAAGAGGTTTGGAACTTTTGTTGTCTCTGCTTGTATAGAAAATAGTGATTTTATAATAGTTAGTCCACCAATTTAGGGAGTATTATGAAGTTTTACTAAAAAGATGCTCATGTACCATGAAAGAGAGTTTAATATACATTAATACAAATGTAGAATGTGTTCAGAAATTTTAAAACAACACTAAAGAGCATAGGCTTTAGTATCTAGAGCATTTACCGAAAAAATCAATATTTTCGTAGGGTAACACACATAGATTTTGAAAAAACTCAAAAATATGAAAATACCGTTTTAATGCGTAGTTGCATCCTTCACTAACATATGATGAATGTTAAAGAGGTTTGGAACTTTTGGTGTCTCCGTTTCCCTAAAAAATAGCAAATTTATAGTGGTTGTTCCACCAATTTAGTGAGTATTAAGAAGTTTTACTAAATTAAGTGACAAAAAATTAAAACGATGCTCATGTACCTTGAAAGAGAGTATAATACACATTAATACAAAATGTAGAATGTGTTTTGAAATTTTAAAACAATACTAAATATCATAGGTTTCAGTATATAGAGCATTTACTGAAAAATTCAATATTTTCGTAGGGGTTGTTAACACAGATTTTGAGAAAAATTCAAAAATATGAAAATACTGTTTTAATGCATAGTTGCATCATTCACTAACATATGATATGATGACGGTCAAAGAGGTTTGAAACTTTTGTTGTCTCCGTTTCTATAGAAAATAGCGATTTTATAGTGGTTATTCCACCAATTTAGGGAGTATTATGAAGTTTTACTAAATTAATTGACAAAAATTAAAAAGATGCACATATACCATGAAAGAGAGTTTAATATACATTAATACAAAATGTAGAATGTGTTTTGAAATTTTAAAACAATACTAAATATCATAGGTTTCAGTATATAGAGCATTTACTGAAAAATTCAATATTTTCGTAGGGGTTGTTAACACAGATCTTGAGAAAAATTCAAAAATATAAAAATATTGTTTTAATGCACAGTTGCATCCTTCACTACCATATGATGACTGACAAAGAGGTTTGAAACTTTTGTTGTCTCCGTTTCTATAGAAAATAGCGATTTTATAGTGGTTATTCCACCATTTTATGGAGTATTATGAAGTTTTACTAATTTATTTGACTAAAAAATTAAAAATTTTAAAACAATACTAAAGATCATAGACTTCAGTATATAGAGCATTTATCGAAAAATTCAATATTTTTGTAGGGGTTAACACATAGATTTTGTGAAAATTTCAAAAATATGAAAATAATGTTTTAATTCATAGTTGCATCTTTCATTAACATATGATGAAGGTCAAAGAAGTTTGGAACTTTTGTTGTCTCCGTTTCGATAGAATATAGCGATTTTATAGTGGTTATTCCATCAATTTAGTGAGTATTATGAAGTTTTACTAAATTAATTGACAAAAAATTAAAAACATACTCATGTACCATGAAAGAGAATTTAATATACATTAATACAAAATGTAGAATGTGTTTAGAAATTTAAAAACAATATTAAAGATCATAGGCTTTAGTATATAGAGCATTTACCGAAAAATTCAATATTTTCGTAGGGGTTAACAAATAGATTTTGAAAAAAAAATCAAAAATATGAAAATACTGCTTTAATGCATAGTTGCATCCTTCACTAATATTTGATAAATGTCAAAAAGGTTTGAAACTTTTGTTGTCTCCGTTTCTCTAGAAACTAGCTATTTTATAGTGGTTAGTCCACCAATTAAGGGAGTATTATGAAGTTTTACTAAATTAATTGACAAAAAATTAAAACGATGTCCATGTACTATGAAAGAGATTTTAATATACATTAATCAAAATGTAGATATTGTTTAGAAATTTTAAAATAATACTAAAGATCATAGGCTTCAGTATATAGAGCATTTACCGAAAAATTCAATATTTTCGTAGGGTAACACACATAGATTTTGAGAAAAAATAAAAATATGAAAATACTGTTTTAATGCATAGTTGCATCTTTCACTAATATATGATGACGGTCAAAGAGGTTTGAAACTTTTATTGTCTCCGTTTCTATAGAAAATAGCGATTTTATAGTGGTTATTCCACCAATTTAGAGAGTATTATGATGTTTTACTAAATTAATTGACAAAAAAATTAAAAATATGTCTATGTAACATGAAAGAGAGTTTAATACACATTAATTCAAATGTAGAATGTGTTTAGAAATTTTAAAACAATACTAAATATCATAGGCATCAGTATATAGAGCATTTACCGAAAATTCAATATTTTCGTATGGGTTAGTTAACACTGATTTTGAGAAAAAATCAAAAATATGAAAATATTGTTTTAATGCATAGTTGCATCTTTCACTAACATATGATGACGGTCAAAGAGGTTTGGAACTTTTGTTGTCTCCGTTTTTCTAAAAAATAGCGGTTTTATAGTGGTTAGTCCACCAATTTATGGAGTATTATGAAGTTTTACTAAATTAATTGAGAAAAAATAAAAACATGTCCATGTACCATGAAAGAGAGTTTAATATACATTAATACAAATGTAGAATGTGTTTAGAAATTTTAAAACAATACTAAATATCATAGGTTTCAGTATATAGAGCATTTACCTAAAAATTCAATATTTTCAGTAGGGGTTATGGTTAACACATAGATTTTGAGAAAAAATCAAAAATATGAAAATATTGTTTTAATGCATAGTTGCATCTTTCACTAACATATGATGACGGTCAAAGAGGTTTGGAACTTTTGTTGTCTCCGTTTTTCTAAAAAATAGCGGTTTTATAGTGGTTAGTCCACCAATTTAGGGAGTATTATGAAGTTTTACTAAATTAATTGACAAAAATTAAAAATATGTCTATGTAACATGAAAGAGAGTTTAATACACATTAATTCAAATGTAGAATGTGTTTAGAAATTTTAAAACAATACTAAATATCATAGGCATCAGTATATAGAGCATTTACCGAAAATTCAATATTTTCAGTAGGGGTTATGGTTAACACTGATTTTGAGAAAAAATCAAAAATATGAAAATATTGTTTTAATGCATAGTTGCATCTTTCACTAACATATGATGAAGGTCAAAGAGGTTTGGAACTTTTGTTGTCTCCGTTTCCCTAAAAATAGCGATTTTATAGTGGTTAGTCCACCAATTTATGGAGTATTATGAAGTTTTACTAAATTAATTGAGAAAAAAATAAAAAAGATGTGCATGTACCATGAAAGAGAGTTTAATATACATTAATACAAATGTAGAATGTGTTTAGAAATTTTAAAACAACACTAAAGATCATAGGCTTCAGTATATAGAGCATTTACCGAAAAAATCAATATTTTCGTAGGGGGTTATGGTTAACACATAGATTTTGAGAAAAATTCAAAAATATAAAACTACTGTTTTAATGCATATTTGCATCCTTCACTAACATATGATGAAGGTCAAAGAGGTTTGGAACTTTTGTTGTCTCTGCTTCTATAGAAAATAGTGATTTTATAATAGTTAGTCCACCAATTTAGGGAGTATTATGAAGTTTTACTAAAAAAATGCTCATGTACCATGAAAGAGAGTTTAATATACATTAATACAAATGTAGAATGTGTTCAGAAATTTTATAACAACACTAAAGATCATAGGTTTCAGTATATAGAGCATTTACCGAAAAAATCAATATTTTCGTAGGGCAACACACATTGATTTTGAAAAAAACTCAAAAATATGAAAATATTGTTTTAATGCGTAGTTGCATCTTTCACTAACATATGATGAAGGTTAAAGAGGTTTGGAAATTTTTTTGTCTCCGTTTCTCTTGAAAATAACGAATTTATGGTGGTTATTCCACCAATTTAGGGAGTATTACGAAGTTTTACTAAATAATTGACAAAAAATTAAAACGATGCCCATGTACCTTGAAAGGGAGTTTAATATACATTAATACAAATGTAGAATGTGTTTAGAAATTTTAAAACAATACTAAAGATCATTGGCTTCACTATATAAAGCATTTACCGAAAAGTTCAATATTTTCGTAGGGGTTGTTAACACATAGATTTTGAGAAAATTTGAAAAATATGAAAATACTGTTTTAATGCATAGTTGCATCCTTCATTAACATATAATGAAGGTCAAAGAGGTTTGGAAATTTTGTTGTCTCCGCTTTCTATATAATATAGCGATTTTATAGTGTTTAGTCCACCAATTTAGGAGTATTATGAAGTTTTACTAAATTAATTGACAAAAAATTAAAAACATGCCCACGTACCATGAAAGAGAGTTTAATACATATTAATACAAAATGTATAATGTGTTTAGAAATTTAAAAACAATACTAAAGATCATAGGCTTTAGTATATAAAGCATTTACCAAAATTTTAATATTTTCGTAGGGGTTAACTCATAGATTTTGAGAAAATTTCAAAATATAAAAATACTGTTTTAATGCATAGTTGCATCCTTCATTGCCATATGATGACTGTCAAAGAGGTTTTGAACTTTTTTTGTCTCTGTTTCCTTAAAAAATAGCGATTTTATAGTGGTTATTCCACCTATTTAGTGAGTATTATGACATTTTACTAAATAATTGACAAAAAATTAAAACGATGCCCATGTACCTTGAAAGAGAGTTTAAACCACGTGTTAGTGGTCCAGTGGTTAAACTCAACCTGGGAAGTCATGGGTTCGAGTGCCGCTGGGAGATGATTATCTTGAGGTACCTTCGGGTCCAATACGGAGAAGCCTGCTAATGTGTGGCCACTGGTGGGATTTACATGGGGTGATCACCAGCCCTCCTGAATGCCTCGGCGGACTCCTCGGCTAAGCTCTGATGGATGGTCATTGGCGCTAGTCGGATCCTCTCGAGGCTCCGGATACCAGGATCATCAAAATATATATATATATATATATATACATTAATAGAAATGTATATAGTGTTTAGAAATTTTAAAACAATACTAAAGATCATAGGCTTCAGTATATAAAGAATTTACCGAAAAAAATCAATATTTTCGTAGGGTAACACACACAGATTTTGAAAAAAATTCAAAAATATAAAAATATTATTTTAATGCATAGTTGCATCCTTCACTAAAATATGATGAAGGTCAAAGAGGTTCGGAACTTTTGTTGTCTTCGTTTCTCTAGAAAATAACGATTTTATAGTGGTTAATCCACCAATTTATGGAGTATTATGAAGTTTTACTAAATTAATTGACAAAAAATTAAAATGATGCCATGTATCATGAAAAAGAGTTTAATATACATTAATACAAATGTAGAATGTATTTAGATGTTTTAAAACAACACTAAAGATCATATGCTTCAATATATAGAGCATTTACCGAAAAATTCAATATTTTCGTAGGGTTTAACACATAGATTTTGAGAAAAATTTAAAAATATGAAAATACTGTTTTAAAGCATAGTTGCATCCTTCACAACATATGATGAAGGTCAAAGAGGTTTGGAAACTTTGTTGTCTCCGTTTTTCTAGAAAATAGTGATTTTATAGTGGTTAGTCCACCAATTTAGAGAGTATTATGATGTTTTACTAAATTAATTGACAAAAATTAAAAATATAAAAATACTGTTTTAATGCATATTTGCATCATTCACTAACATATGATGACTGTCAAAAAGGTTTGGAACTTTTGTTGTCTCCGTTTCCCTAAAAATAACAATTTTATAGCGGTTATTCCACCAATTTAGGAGTATTATGAAGTTTTACCAAATTAATTGACAAAAATTAAAAACATGCCCATGTACCATGAAAGAGAGTTTAATATACATTAATACAAATGTAGAATGTGTTTAGAAATTTTAAAACAATACTAAAGATCATTGGCTTCACTATATAAAGCATTTACCGAAAAGTTCAATATTTTCGTAGGGGTTAACACTTAGATTTTGAGAAAAATTCAAAAATACTGTTTTAATGCATAGTTGCATCATTCATTAACATATGATGAAGGTCAAAGAGGTTTGGAACTTTTGTTGTCTCCGCTTCCCTAAAAAATAGCGATTTTATAGTGGTTATTCCATCAATTTAGTGAGTATTATGACATTTTACTAAATTAATTGACAAAAATTAAAACGATGCTCATGTACCATGAAAGAGAGTTAATACACATTAATTCAAATGTAGAATGTATTTAGATGTTTTAAAACAACACTAAAGATCATAGGTTCAG
>CM028700.1:11055721-11138169 GCA_016771965.1 Brassica carinata
TATGCTCAGTGATTGATGAATCATTAGTTAAGAAAGTTGTGCAGGAGTTGTGACTCTAGCAATATTAACAGATACAATGGTCACTCTATATGGCAGTTTGTATATTCTTATATGGTTGTTTTGATTCTTCGTCTCCTTTGTTTTTTTCTTAAATGGCAGTTTGTACATAGATATTTTTCTTAGTATTCCATAAGGGGATCCATCAATGATGAAACAACCGAGCGAAACTCAAAATTTCATTTTGCCAAACAATATTTTCCCTTAAAAAGAATAAACGCTTGAAATTCACAAGCTTCATTTTGGATAATCTTAGTGCTCTTGCAGTGAGACAACCTATAAATGTGCAAAATGTTCATAGCTACGGCTATGTTTAATGGACGAAGTAGTTTTAACTTTCCATAGAGTTTTCCAAGCAATAAATTTTCGTGGTGGTGCGTAAATTTATAGTCGCATATATTATTATATGAGGAAATTGTCACATGTAGTCAAGCATATATTAGATAGCAAGTTGCTGCAGACACGCACAAACTATCTGTGGACGAAAAAGAGAAAGCAGGAGGGAATCTGCGATGTAAACCGTGGAGGGTGTCTATAATCTGCAAGTTTGTTTATTTAACTGTCCATAAACGACAACCTTCCCTTGTTATTTTTGGAAAGTGTTGCCAGAAGCTTCACTGAGCTTCGTGTAAGTTGCTATTTTTCTATTCCTATACATGACATTTTCACTCCCCTAGTAAAACAATTTTTTTTTCTTGTCCACAGAACTGTTCCCTTTGTTGTTCGTGGTTTCGTCATAACGAGCGGTTACGTTGCAGTAATATAATACTACGAGCAGGGGAGTTCCTGCAATACTTGGGGCCATAATCAACAACAAAAACGGGGGCCTGCCTATACTTAACATTATAGAAATATAATCACACATTCTCGTTCAAATGATTTTTGTTGTTCAAAAGGAGAGTAGAAGAAGAAATGCTGCTGTAGAAAATTCACATTTGCTTTTCCTTTTGATTAATTGTGGGTTCCAATTATAACATCTACTATAGATTTTTTCTGTTTTCTTTTCTGGGCAACTCTTTTTCTTGTTTATCAGAAAGCTATAATAAATTATACATAATTACATTTTTTTAAAAACATTGGGGGTCTTGTAAAAATGGGGTCCAAAATCTATGTTTCAGTTTGCTCGGTTCAGGCACGCCCCTGACTGACTACGACTAGTAGATTGACTTGTTAAATGAACTCACTCAAGTTGAAACCAATAGTATATTATATCTTACAGTATTCAAATAGGTTATAGGTACGTTTACATGTATCCATCGAGGTAATTAAATTGTATATTAGTATGTTAAGATTTAATGTCTTGACGATTCTAAGTGTGAATTTGAGTATAGCATATAAATATACAGTAGATTTTCTGAAACAGAAATATAGTTTGGAGTAAGGCAGGGAACTACGGGAACATGCATTTCAAAATTATTTGATCTAATATAACAATTACTTTTTAGGTGAAAACAAACCATATTTTTGAGTATATTCACAGTTAAAGCCATGTATTTTTATATAGATATAGTAAAATCAATAAATATATGTACAGACATTTTGTTATATAATAATGTATTGATATCTGCTAATTAAGAAGGGGACCAAAGCTCTTGCTGTACTTTTCAAAATTCTAAGCAAAGCTGGCTTGGAAGAGGGAGGGGACCACGCATTTTGCTCTTTTGTTATTTTCAATCGAGACAATATAACATATTAACATTCATCTGCTGCTCACTGCTCCACACACTAAAGTTTTTATGCAGCCGATTTCTTGGACTCAGACAAGTAACACCGATAAATATCAGTCTTCAAGTTTATATTTTAATTTTTTTTTTTTGAAACTTTAGATTGCTACAAATTCCAAAGAGTTGGATACAGATCATAATTATACACGTAATAAATAAATTGAAAATGAACGTGCTACTTAAATAACAAATGAAAAATCATACATTGTAATATATCATGAAAAATATATATTTTTATCGCTACACAAAGGAACGATGGTCTAACATTCATAATGTTCAAAAAAATATTCAGTATCCAATTCGTGGAATTCGAGGTATACGGTTTCATACAGGCTCAACAACAACATTAGTTGACCTACCTAACCAGTAAACATGTGAAAGATGAGCCACTCGTAGAATCTTCTATCACTTAAATGGGCCTTTCGTAAAATTTCACACTTAATGGGCCATTCGCAGAAACCTCACACTTAACGGGCCCTTAGCTTTTGCATAGGCATCATAACAACCAAACAAATTCTGCCCTTCCAGGCTTCCACACTTCCCTTTCGGACATAAATACTGTCTTGATCCACAAGGAGACGCTCGATATGCTTGCCTCCTTGGGAATGTCCGACATGCCAGGCGTCTTCAAGGTTGATCCAATCTCCGCCGCTTATACCGCTGCCTTTGGGAGTGGAAGAAGCTTCTAGAGAATCGATACTATCCTTTATCTTGCAACTCTTTGTTTGCGCTACTGAATCGTTTTTTGAACTTTCAAAGCTATAATCTCATGAAAAGTTTTTTTTATTATTATATGGTTTTAGTACTTATGTTATGTGAATTATGCAACACTCTTTATGGTACATGAAGTATATATTAGGCACACACACGCACATTGTATTAATCAACACTCTTTTGAATCTCTCACTCATTCGAGTTGCTAGCCATGCCGACTAGTTTGAGCATGTTGCGATCTTCCTTGAACCTCTCTAGGACAGTACCTTTGATGGCGTTATGTTGCGTGTCTAGTTCGTCAGAGGCCTGAACTATCCCCCAGCATTCTATCACTTCTGGTTGTATCCTGCTCGTCTTGGAGAGACTCGGGCTACCGAATGTCGTGCAGGAGAACGTCTGGCCTTGGTCGAAGCTCGACGATATAAACAGACCAAAGTGGTTGATCTTTCCTCCGAATCCTATGCCGTTTGGGATGTTCTCTGATGTGAAGTTAGTAGCACACTGCACATGATTTAACCAAATGTTAGATGATATGCATGTAATCATATTGTCAGATTATAAACAGTAGAGACATACATACCCATTGAATGTTGGTGTTAGCTCCGGTTGGTCGGAAGATGGAGGCCTTAGGATTAAGCTGGAAAAGAAAAGACTTCATGTCTCCATAGAAATCGCTGTGCCTTTCCCAAGGTTGAGAGGCGTATCCTCCATACACACACCCTTCTCTGTCTTTGATGATTAACACCGATGCAGACATACCAGTGTTTCTGCGGAAGTAAAATCTAATTAGCAAAAGCAATAGAATGTAGGGATTATAGTTGCAAATAAAGCACTCACGATGTGTGACCGAGGAATGTGTTAAAGCTTTGACCGTGTAAGGAACTGTGATAAAGGAGTTTCCACTCTTCAAGCTCGTGGTGAGGAAGAGCTCCTCCGATATGCCAAGCGTATTCCTTCTTCAACAGCAGTATATTTGAATCCACACTATCCTCATAAAGCAGATGCGGGACTTGGTATCCAGGTCTCGCTGTAAAGAAACGTTAACCCACTTTGTCAACAAAGAAATGTGTTTAAGACGAGAGAAGATAATGAAATGGAACCTGGACTCGGTGGCGTAAGCAAGCTTCCAAGAAACTTTCTGATAGTTGGAACGTGTGAGCACCAGCTTCTGAAATCCTCAAAAGACATTCCTTTATCATCAGAACCATCACCACCGGTGGATTTCGAGAACGAAGCAGCGTTGAGAAGCGCATCCACCATCTCCTTGTAATCACTTGTTTCCGCATCAGAGCTCTCAGTACTAGTGGAGAAGACACTCTTGAAGATCACCACCAATACCAACTCCAAATCTGACCTGAAGACACACACACACACTAGAATATCACATGAAAGCAACTTGATGATGATTAAGAGCCTTTGATGAATCATTGGATACCTTGTCAAGACCCCATTGCCATTGACATCCAAGGTCTGGTAAATAAACTCAGCTATCTCATCATCAGTTCCTTTCTCGTAGGTTGCCTGAAAAGAGTTATGTTCAACACAGTAACCTCTGAAAGAAACAGAGACTTTCAAATTTGAGTAGAAAACTACCTTTGCGATAACGAGATCTTCGTAAGTCAATTTACCATCTTTCCTGTGTTGAGTGACCATATCAAACATCCTCTCCTAACGAACCACTCAGACCAAAGTAGGCCTGTGAATCGAACATCTCGTCAGAGCAGGCTCATTCAAATGATTGTAAGAAACACGACGAGAAGAAAATCGTCAAAAAAACCTGGAAAACGGGGTAGGAGACGTATGAGTCATTGCTCTGAGACTGCGAAGCGAGGGAGACGAAGAGTGATTTGAGATCTTCGAGCTTCTTCTGCGTAAAAGCTCTGCATACACACACACACACTAGAATATCACATGAAAGCAACTTGATGATGATTAAGAGCCTTTGATGAATCATTGGATACCTTGTCAAGACCCCATTGCCATTGACATCCAAGGTCTGGTAAATAAACTCAGCTATCTCATCATCAGTTCCTTTCTCGTAGGTTGCCTGAAAAGAGTTATGTTCAACACAGTAACCTCTGAAAGAAACAGAGACTTTCAAATTTGAGTAGAAAACTACCTTTGCGATAACGAGATCTTCGTAAGTCAATTTACCATCTTTCCTGTGTTGAGTGACCATATCAAACATCCTCTCTCCTAACGAACCACTCAGACCAAAGTAGGCCTGTGAATCGAACATCTCGTCAGAGCAGGCTCATTCAAATGATTGTAAGAAACACGACGAGAAGAAAATCGTCAAAAAAACCTGGAAAACGGGGTAGGAGACGTATGAGTCATTGCTCTGAGACTGCGAAGCGAGGGAGACGAAGAGTGATTTGAGATCTTCGAGCTTCTTCTGCGTAAAAGCTCTGCATACACACACACACACACACACAATTGAATTGATGATAAAGATTCGGACTTTCGAATCGAGAAGATGTTGTTAGAGACTGATGTAAAGACCTGCAAGCCGAAGTGAATCGGTGATTTTCGGTAGACGAATTCGAATTTCCCATATCCTCTCTATCTATCTTCTTCTCCGACAGGTTAACGCCCTCTGTTCTTGTATTATTTGTTTTGATCTCTGTTTTTCAAATTTACAACTTCACTCCTTCAAAATCTAAATATGTTTTAATTTAACCCCATTAGTTTTGATTAGTTACAAATATATCCACTGGAGCATCAAAATTAATAAACGTGTTGACTTTTGTGACTTATGTCAGATGTATTCGTTGACAAACTCAGAGTAAGACGAGGAGGGAGGAACAAACATTGATTCATGCTTTTGGATATAGACTGGTGAGTCTAATCAATTAAACTCTGTTTAAACTTTTTTTGATTAACTGCAATCTCGTCTTTTCGCTCTCTGTCGAATCTACAGTTCTGTTTTTGACTTTTTTTTTTGTGGGTGCTGTATCTGTTTTGACTTTGTTGCTCGTTTGCCATGTTTGATTGGAGCAGTGAAAATCTCGAGAATCTCTTTTGGAAGTTGAAAAAGTTTAGATCTTTTTCCAAAGTTATTTGTTTAAGTTTCAGATCTTTGTTTATGTAACAGGATAAAGCCAAGACAATACTAATAAAAAGGATCAAACAAGGACACCATTGTTTATCTGCAAGATGACGAGATCGTGGGTGCTTTTGTTTGTTCTCATGTTCATCGTGTTGACTTCTCAGTTAGAGTGGAAGGAGCAACTCGAGAGTGAAATTGAGGCTAGTCGTTCCTTGATTCAATCAGATAAAGAGCAACATCATATACCACACGGCAAAGAGTCTCTACAAGAAAAGGTTTGTCTTTATTCATTTCACGTTTCTTTCGCTTTGATTCTTAAGAAACTTACATTAATTCTAGTTATCTGAACACCCCCACTCACTCTTAATTTCACATATGCTTCATAGTATATGATCTAATGATGACTATCTATTTTGTGGCAGATAATTCTCTCACAAGAAAATAAGATTCAGAGGCTAAATGACCAGGTCCAAGATCTAGGAAGGCAGTTGGTGCAATGCAGGAATGAAAATCAGGTTGAGTTAGTAACTGAGCTTGATCAACTGCCACTAAGTGGTGTCTAGTCCATTTTACAGGTACATTGTTAGCACATGTTCCACATGTGGTTCATTTCTTTCCTACTAAAAACATATGTGATGTTCATCGCTATTTGATCATCCACATGCATTATCTATTTCTCCAGTGCGTAGCTTACTGTCTGGACCTTTAGATATTTTAATAGATTTGGATACGGGAGAATACCTCTTAGTATATACAGGTAAGTAGTTGCAATGTCCATCTGAAACTTGTTTAGGAGTAAATCTGTTTTTGACTGTGGAACCCCCTATAGCTTTCTCTGCATGAAGATTTATAGTTGATGGGCAATTTTTTTCACCCTACTGAATCCTGAGTACTGTATCACATTTTGTGTGTGTGTGTGGCAGATTGAATCTTTCTCTCACACACTTAACAAGCTTCAACTGTTAATCAAGAATTCAAGATTCTTTAATCAACCTAATACCCTTGAAAAAACATAGTGTTATAATACGAGATGAGCTCTTCAAATTGCAAAGGGGAAACATTGCATTATTATTAATTCAACATGCAAACAAAGACACAAGTTTAAGACACAACAAGAAACACGACCGAAGCTTGACCAAAAACAACAAAAACTAGAAATATGAAACGAGAATGCAAAGACACAACGACAACAACAACAACAACTTTATTTCAAGACACATTAACTCATTAGGCATGGTCGGCACCACCAGACTTGCTGCTCTCTCCTTCATAGGTCTCCATGTTCTCCTCATCGTCATCAGATGGTTCCGTGTTTTGGACTTCTGGAGTATCAAAGAACCACTTGTCCATTAAATAGACAGTTCCACTTGCCATCGGGCGGAAACAAGGTCCCCCTTCAGGTGCTACATCCCTAGCCTTTGGGATCTCATCCCCAAGAACTGGCTCGTCGACACTTGTATAAGGGTGCTCCGTACCTAACTCTCTCTCCAAACACGTAATTTGCTTACTTGCATATGACTTTAATTTCTCAACCTCGGTCTGAGAAAGATCAGCCAGCATTCTACCATTTTGGATTTGGAGCATGAGATGATCCATCTCCAACTCCTGGACTACCTTCCGAGAATGCTCAAGTCTCTTCTCGATTTTCTTGATTTTGGTCTTGATGTATGACTCTGGATCATACGCATTCTCGTACCTCTCGATTTCCGGTAATGCGTTAAAACGGTCGATGAGAGATTTAGCCTCCTCCTGAGATGGCCACGCCACCATCTTACCATCATCACGGTTGAAAATGGTCAAGCATGCACTCGTATTACCCAAGATGGTTAGTTCTTCAGCCATTTTCAGCAATCTTTTCATCCTCTGCTGGCACGCCATGTTTCTTGCCTTTCGATCCTTGATCCAAGCAAACTTCACTTTTGATCTTCCCATGGCCGTCGCTTTTAGTTTCTTTCTTTTATATTTGTGATGTTGAAATATAGCATGCACTTGCAATCTTATATAGAGAGTTGAGAGGAAGTGATGAAGACAAAAAATGGACTAATTTGGGAATGTATTCAATTACCATTAATATTCAACATATTCATATAGTAGTATGATAAATTATAATTTGACTATACTATTTTGGTAATTTTTCAATTACCATTAATTTTGAATATATTTCAAATTAGTAGTCTAGGATTAAAAAATAGATTGACTAGACTACTTTGGTAGTATCTTATCTTATATATATAAAGTAGACTTGCCTATCATCTCCTGCGTCCACGTCATCAGGTAGGTAGGGGCGTTTTGCACCATCTGTCACCAGCTCGCTTCTGAATTAATTCCGGTTTATTTCATGCCTCCGATCCTGGACTGGGCAATTATTTTTCTGTTTAGATTTAATTAATGGACTCTTACTGTCTTTTCAAATCAAGCCCATATGTTGTTAGGGTTTTGTTCTTTTTCGTTCACAGAGCTCTGAGTCTAAGCGTCTTGCCTCTTCAAAACTCCAGACCTTCGAACGACTGTGTAAGTCTTCCTTTTTCGGTTATCATCTCAATTAATCCAAGCATCTATACTGAATCCACCACTCCTCACACGCTCTTGCATTTAAACGTCCCTCATCTTCCTCCAATATAATCGATTGAATCTCCATCTATAAATGTCTTCCATGCCTGCAATGAACCGCAGCAGGAAGAGTGGGAGCAAGAGGTAAATCCTGAGCTCGGAACCTAAATCCTGAGTTCGGAACCTAAATCCTAGATAGAAAACTAAAGCACGGCGTAAAAAAGTTGATTGAAAACTGATTTCTGGATTTAACGATGATAAATTAAATCCAGTATCAGCATGGAGCAATCGGTTTCTTCAAAATCTCTGCGATGCCGTTATCAAATCTTTCGAGCACCATCAGAGCTTGAGAGACTTGCAATGTGTTGGAGCGATGGAGATTGTCACGCCTGAAACAAGTCAGTTTTCTCTGCACTGTCTCATCTCTGTTTTCACCGGTAAGTTGTTTCCATTTTTCACTTGAGCTCACTTGCCGCCTAAGAAAACTTAAATTACATCTCCCACTTCTTCATTGACAACTTCATCTGATTTAACTTCTTATTAATTTTTATGTTTTACTGGTGTCACAGAGTGTGTGCTCAGAAGTCCCAGATGTATACATCTTCTAGGATAATATTGGGACAAGCTACAGGTTAAAGTGAAGAAACAGATTCCTCTTTTGGCTCCAAAGGCTTTGCTTTACTTTGTATGATTTCTAATTATAGTTTCTGAATGTGCAGGAGAGGATGACAAGCTAGATGTAAATGCTGTTATGAACAAGTTTTCCAGCAATATATACCAGAGTATGAATGAGGACATGAGTCAAGCCATGAAAAAATCATTCGTGGGCTGAGCAATAACCTTTTTGGTCTTCTTCCTAACAACTTATTGTTTATCCTTTTGACTGACTTTTTTTGGTTTTAAAACCAGACCTTGATATGCTTAGGTTCTATATTGGCTAAAATGAAACAGTCACGGATCAATTGTTCTCGCCTGAGCGAGCTTGGCTGGTGACACTCAGCCTACACGCGCTGGAGCTCCTCCACATTCTTTTTCATGTACACTTGCTGAATAGTTTCATAGTTGGTTTCCTCTGATGCGCATATTCCAGGTTTCGGGAGCTTCTATAGATGACATTATGACTTCCGAGCATACTAGCTTAGGTGAAAAAGGCTGTAACGTGGAGGTTTACGGACATGAAATATATTCCAAATGGATAAAGTCAACGCATACTGCCATTTTCAATTGTGATGGAATACTACATAGTAAGATGATCTATCTATAAAGATAGCTTCTTTCTTTCAATTAAGCCTATCTTTAATAGCCTCTGCAACGCCAATGGAAACCTTCTTTATTGATGGCTGGATACGCAAAGCTAAAGATGAAGATTGCAGTGGGTGATGAATGTGATTAGGTCAATATGATTAGATGAGATCAGCATGGGAAACAAGAGTCGTTATAAAAACAGGGCTACATTTGATCAAAAAGAAATTGATAGGATAACTCTGATAAAGGAAAGATTACTGGAGTTTTTGAGAAATAATTGTAATTGTTCAGATTTGTTGTTTTCTGCGATGAATAGATGAGTGTGGTGCTAAGCTGATACTTTTTAAATTTGGTATATTTCCGTAACAAACATCTTGAAACTTCGGTTTCCATCTTAATATGAAATATTTATAACAAAAGATACTCTTAGGAAAATAGCGACAAAGAAATGAAAACTTATGATGTAATTGGATGTAACACGAGCTATATCGGAGCAGCTAATTACTGTATAAAAGGTTGAGATCTTATGTTAAAAAAAATTAATTCTGATATAGTTGCTAAATCATAACTTACAATACATGCAACTGAAAATAAATTATATATATAGATAAAGTTGAATTTCCGTCTCATTATGACACATCATCAAAACTTGTCTATAGATTCTTTTACAAAAATTTTATCAAAATATAGATATCACTGTAACATGTTTAACTACTCCACATTTCTCATCGTCTTATATTTAAACCAAATATATGAACAAATTACTAATAATTCAGAATTTTTTAATCTATAATTTATTAATCCAAAAAAAATTGCCACCAATCAAAATGTGAATTTTAGCACTTATATTTTAGCATACAATATATAATATAATCTAAAATACATAAACTGTCAGCAAAAACAAAAAAAAAATCTAAAATACATAACTTTTAAGAAAAACAAAAAAAAATTAAAATCAGTTTACGATATCAGATTAACATAAAAGAGTGAGTCTCACGAAATTATTTAACCATTTTTGATTATGAAGCTCAAATTAAAAAAAAAATAACAAGCTATACATAATATATAACCAAACCTTTCAATTTTTCTAACAAAAGAAGAACTAAATATTAAAAAGAAACTAAGTTCAAAAAAAAATATTAAAAAGAAACAAATTTCAACTAGAACATGGTGGACCATCATCATCTAGACAGTAGTAGATAAGATTTATGCAGTATAGACGATTTCTTAAAATTTCAAATCAAAAAATTTAACTAAAATTTATTTATTTATTTTTAACAAATTCAAAAGTTTAATTTTTCTTTTAAATATCTACGTAGTTTCTTCAAAAATTCTTAGAGTCTAACAAATATTTTATTTAATATAACTCAGAATCATCTAAACATCTCGGTCCAGAAATTATTTAGTATAGCTCAGAGTCATCTAAACATCTCGGTCCAGAAATAGCGGCTGGTTCTAAATAGTATGGCTCAGAGCCATCTAGCTTGATTTGAATAACATACATGGACTTCACCCATCGAATCTTATGAATAATAACCGCCAAATACTTCAATAATAAAGTCGAAACAACAACACACCTTCCACTAAAATATAAACAATCCGCCAACCACTCAACACCATAGCTTCTATCAAACAGCTTAAGCAGCTTCATATTATGATGAACCAACTAAAGCATCACCCTCTAACGCCCCCTCAAACCAAGGATATGACAGAATGATCAACCAATCACTTCCAACGTCCAGCATATTTCTCGACATCATATGATGAAACATTAAGATATTTTAACAAATAACAACCCGCGCGAAGCGCGGGAAAACCACTAGTATTAAATATAATGGTTGTTCTAATTATTAGGTTCAATGTTTTTTATTATCAGATTTTAGTTTGGGTTTGCAATTTTCATAACACGTAAATTTACTTTTAAAAATGATTAATTATTAATTATTATATATTGTAAGTCTACACTAATCTATTTTGTACAAAATATAAGTACCGGTGTTCATCTCTTGGATAGGTAATACGTTATCTATCCAGAAATTGTTCTGTTTCATGTATATAGTAGTATGGTAAATTATGTCCTCTATTTCGTAGTTGTTCTGTTTTGTGTCCTTCAGAAAGTACCGGTGTTCATCTCCTGGATACGTTAGATGTCCTTCAATCACCATACCTACAAAGCTTCTTCTCAAAGTGCAGTATAATGACTTTGCTCAATCCATCAACGGGATGAGAATAGACAATGGGCTCGCTGAAGTGGTTGCACTTGTTGTCAGGATCTTCTAACACCTCCTCGCTTATCTGCCTCTAAGGAAAATGAAGATCACAACATAACCCATTTTGCTCAAGAAACCAAAATAATAATAATAACAAGAACAAGTACTAAGACATAAAGAGATCTTGATGATCTTGGTACGACCAATCCGTGAGAACGATTAAGAGATTGGTCTTAATTTACTTCTTGCTTAATTACAGTTGTGCGTTTGATGATATGATTGGTGAAAGAGGTCTTTTGATTGGAGAAGATATTTGACTTAGTTTGTATCAGTATATCGAAATCTAAATGGTTCATGTCTATTAACAAGTAAGAATCTTATGTGTTTGGATCTTCTCTTCTCAAATCAAGTCCCAATCATTTCTAGCTTTTGTGGCTTGTAATGCAAGTCTCGGCACTTCGTTAAGCTTGTTATTGACTAAGCAAGTATTAAAATCCCTCAAATGTTACAAGCGTGTTGACAGGCTTTGTCTTAAACCAATATAAAGAGGTATGAAATATGAAGATCAGTATTATTATTTTGAAATATACAAAAAAAAAAAGAAACTGAAAATCAAACCAAAACTTTTAATTCCTTAAAAGAGTTACCTGATAATGTAGTCATCTGGGTTAACGTGTCTAAAGATTAGTGAAGGGGTGATCAAACTCAGAAAGGGAGAAAGCCACTGAAATATGCAGGGTCCTATGCTTTTATAAAACATGGAATTGTGCTATTATTAATTAGATGACTTATGGAGACAACTGAGTTGTTTTTTTTTTTTTGGAACACAGTTTCATTAAACAAAAATCATCAGAGTACTGTGGTTGAACCACTTGATACAAGGTCAAGAGCCTGTTTTGCCAGCCTATCGGCAGCAGAGTTTCTTCCTCGAAGAATCCAAACAAAGGAAACAGAAACAAAAGTATTACAAGCAATCCTAATATCTGAAACAATCCCATAAATTTCCGGGGTTCCGATTTCGCGTTTAGCGCCTTGATGAGTTGCACAGAATTTGATTCACATCGGAGATGCTGGATCCCCAGCTCAACACCTTTAGTTATCGCTGTCTTCATAGCCAAAGCTTCCGCCGCAAGAGGTGAGCTTACAAAGCCAACAGAATCTTGAAAGCTTGAACATATTCCTGCAGTCTTTATGGTCCATCCCAGTCCTGCGATCTTGGTGGTTCTCTTCCATGCTGCATCAGTCTGAATCACAGAGTCTCCAGAAGAGGCTTGGCTTGATCGCTCGGGGAACAGGGGTTCGTGTGCCATCTTTGCTTTGTGCATTAAGCCATTCTCATGCTGCTGAAACGAGCCCCCACTCAGTTAAAGGCCGGAGACAACTGAGTTTAGTACTCGTTTTATGGGTGTTTGTGGAATTAGGGAGGCAAATCGCAAATGTTGACATAGAAGTTAAATATTTGGCGTCCATGGACGCAAGGGAAATGTTCAAGAAAGAAGTCAGAGCACACATGTTAGATAAGGAACTGCTAGATGACGCAAGAGAGATTGTGGAGACTTATCGTGGTTTTACCTCTTGCACCTTGAAGTAAATAGCACAAGTATGTCATCTAGAGGTTGGAATGCACCTGGATGGCGTCTTCTTGTTCATCGGATTAGAACGCCACTTATATTTTTCATAAGTAAGATATTAGCAAATAAACAAGATATACACATGCATACCTAATCATTTTTACTACATTAGCTCAAATATTTATTCCACACACACACACATATATATATTTGATATCATAATATGCTTTTTTTGTAACATGATATCATAATATGTATATAACCCTTTTTCTTACTTTATAATATCAAATAAAGAGATGTGTAAAAAAAAAAGGAAATGAAGATATGGATTAACTTTTCATATTTTCCATACTAGTTTCCATATATCAGAAAAATATAGGGGTGTATTCAATCTGACATTTGTGGTGATTTGATTTTTAATTGAATTTTAGATGATTTTAATAAGTTGCAGAGATCTAGATAATTTTTGTTAAAACACTCTAGAATATCAACTAAAACTATGAGATTTGGATTTTAATTTTTTTAACTAAAAAACTCCACCCAAACACCCTAAAATCACCTGAAAACTTTAAAACTCCATAACTTAAATTATGTTCAATAACAGTGGATTTCAGAGTACTTTACGAAATGCCAAGTTCAATAACAGTGGATTTTAAATGAGTTTTTAAAATTCATGTTTGAATAACAGTGGATTTGTCATTTTAATACAAATCACCTTAAACTCTCAGTTGAATACACCCCCCATAAACATTCCATTGTTTAGGTCAAATACACAAGAAGAAACATGCCCGAAACTTGACCAAAACAACAAAAACTAGAATTTTAAAATGAGCATGAAAAGACACAACAACAACTTTATTTCAAGACACATTAATTTTATTATTTGACGGTTGATTCATTAGGCATCGTCCACATTTATTTCTAACTAAGACCCAGATCGATCCGCGGTTTGGATTATTTCTGAAGGGTAAAAAAAAAATTTTGAAAGATTCAGAATTGTTTCTAAAGAGTTTAAAATTGTTTATGGAAAGTTCAATATTGTTTCCGAAAGGCTTGAAATTATTTTTGAAGGGTTCAAAATTATTGTTGAATGGTTCAAAATTATTTCTGAAGCATTCAAAATTGTTTCTGAATAGTACAAAATTGTTTTCTGAATGATGCATAATTGTTTGTAAAAGATACAAAATTGTTTCTTAAAGATACAAAATTCAGAAAACAATTTTGTACCATTCAAAAACAGTTCTGAACCCTTCAGAAATAATTTTGAACCTTTCAAAAACAATTTTGAACCCTTCAGAAACAATATTGAACCCTTCAGAAATAATTCTGAACCTTTCAGAAACAATTATGTACCCTTGAAAAAAAAATATTTATTCTTCGTAAATAATTCTGAACCCTCCAGAAAATTTTTTAAATCATTCAAAAAAAATTATGAATCCTTCGGAAACAAATATGTACCCTTAAGAAAACAATTCTAAATCTTTTTGAAACAATTATGAATTCTCAGAAACAATTTTAAACCCTTCAGAGGTAATTCCGAACCATTCAGAAACAATTCCAAACCCATCAAAAACAATACTGAACCGTTCTAAAAAAATTCTGAACCCTTCAGAAACAAATCAGAACCCTTAAGAAAAAATTATGTACCCTTGAGAAAAATTTATGTACTCTTCAAAAACAATCTGAACCGCGGGTTGATACAGGTTTGGATTAGAAACAATTTGTAAATAGTATAATGGTGATTTCGAACCATTCAGAAATAATTTTGTACCCTTAAAAAACAATTATGTACCCTTGAAACAATTCAAAACTCTTTGGAAACAATTATGAACCCTTCACCGTTCGAAACAATTATGAACCTTTAAGAAACAATTATGTACCCTTGAGAAACAATTTTGTACCTTCAAAACAATTCAAACCCTTCGGAAACAATTCAAAACTCTTTGGAAACAATTATGAACCTTTAAGAAACAATTCTGAACCTTTCAGAAACAATTATGAACCCTTCATAAATAATTATGCACCATTCAGAAAAGATTGTGAACCCTTCAAAGATAGTTATGATCCCTTAAGAAACAATTATGTATCCTTCATAAATAATTCTAAATCTTTAGAAACAATTATGAATCCTTTAAAAACAATTCAGAATTCTTCAAAAATAATTATGAATCTCTCAGAAACAATTAAGTATCCTTCATAAAATAATTTTGTACCCATCAAAAACAATTATGTACCATTCAGAAACAATTATGAACCCTTCACCGTTCAGAAACAATTCTGAACCCTTCAGAAACAATTCTGAACCTTTTACACACAGTTCTAAACCCTTTAGAAACAATTATTTACCCTTCAAAAAAATATATTCCCCTCCAAAATAATTCCAAACCCTCCAGAAATAATTATGAATCATTCAGAAACAATTCTGAATCTTTAGAAAACAATTATGTACCTTAGAAAATAATTTTGTACCCTTCAAAAACAATTCCATACCTTTCAAAAACAACTCAGAACTATTTTGAAACAATTGTAAACCCTTCAGAAACAATACTAAACCATTCAGAAACAATTTTGAACCCTTAAAAATAATACAGAACCAATCTAAAAAAATTTTGAACCCTTCAGAAAAAATAATGTACCCTTGAGAAAAATTTAAGTACCCTTCAGAAATAATCTGAACCGCGGGTCGATTCGGTTTGGATTAGAAACAATTAATAAATAGTCTAGTGGTGATTCTAAACTCTTTTAAAACAATTAATAACCTTAAGAAAAAATTATGTACCCTTCGAAACAATTATGTACCTTAGAAAATAATTTTGTACCCTTAAAAACAATTATGTATCCTTCATAAATAATTCTAAATCTTTAGAAACAATTATGAACCTTTAAGAAACAATTATGAATTCTCGAAACAATTTTGTACCATTCAAAACAATTTTGAACCCTTAAGAAACAATTATGAACCTTTAAGAAACAATTATGAACCCTTCATAAATAATTTTGAACCCTTCGAAATAATTTTGAACCTTTCAGAAACAATTATGTACCCTTGAAAAAAAAATATTTATTCTTCGTAAATAATTCTGAACCCTCCAGAAAATTTTTTAAATCATTCAAAAAAAATTATGAATCCTTCGGAAACAAATATGTACCCTTAAGAAAACAATTCTAAATCTTTTTGAAACAATTATGAATTCTCAGAAACAATTTTAAACCCTTCAGAGGTAATTCCGAACCATTCAGAAACAATTCCAAACCCATCAAAAACAATACTGAACCGTTCTAAAAAAATTCTGAACCCTTCAGAAACAAATCAGAACCCTTAAGAAAAAATTATGTACCCTTGAGAAAAATTTATGTACTCTTCAAAAACAATCTGAACCGCGGGTTGATACAGGTTTGGATTAGAAACAATTTGTAAATAGTATAATGGTGATTTCGAACCATTCGAAACAATTTTGTACCCTTAAAAACAATTATGTACACTTGAAATAATTCAATCCTTGAGAAACAATTTTGTACCTTCAAAACAATTATGAATCTTTCATAAATAATTCTAAATCTTTAGAAACAATTTTGTACCTTCAAAACAATTCAAACCCTTCGGAAACAATTCAAAACTCTTTGGAAACAATTATGAACCTTTAAGAAACAATTCTGAACCTTTCAGAAACAATTATGAACCCTTCATAAATAATTATGCACCATTCAGAAAAGATTGTGAACCCTTCAAAGATAGTTATGATCCCTTAAGAAACAATTATGTATCCTTCATAAATAATTCTAAATCTTTAGAAACAATTATGAATCCTTTAAAACAATTCAGAATTCTTCAAAATAATTATGAATCTCTGAAACAATTAAGTATCCTTCATAAATAATTTTGTACCCATCAAAACAATTATGTACCATTCGAAACAATTATGAACCCTTCACCGTTCGAAACAATTGAACCCTTCAAAACAATTTTGAACCCTTGAAACAATACTAAACCATTCAAAACAATTATGTACCCTTCAAAAATATATTCCCTCCAAAATAATTCCAAACCCTCCGAAATAATTATGAATCATTCGAAACAATTATGAATCTTTCAGAAAACAATTTTGTACCCTTAAAAACAATTATGTACCATTCAAAACAATTATGTACCATTCAAAACAATTTTGAACCCTTCGAAATAATTTTGAATCCTTGAAACAATTATGAACCCTTTGAAAACAATATTGAACCCTTCAAAACAATTTTGAACCCTTCAAAATAATTATGAATCATTCGAAACAATTTTGAACCCTTCAGAAAAAATAATGTACCCTTGAGAAAAATTTAAGTACCCTTCAGAAATAATCTGAACCGCGGGTCGATTCGGTTTGGATTAGAAACAATTAATAAATAGTCTAGTGGTGATTCTAAACTCTTTTAAAACAATTAATAACCTTAAGAAAAAAATTATGTACCCTTCAGAAACAATTATGAATCTTTCTGTACACAATTTTGTAAGATTCCGAAATAATTTTGAATCCTTTAGAAACAATTATGAACTCTTCAAAAACAATTCAAATCCTTGAGAAACAATTCAGAACTCTTTAGAAACAATTATGAATCTTTCATAAATAATTTTGAGCATTCAGAAAGAATTTTGAACCCTTCAAAAACAATTTTATACCCTTCAGAAACAATTCTGAATCATTCAGAAATAATTTTGAATCCTTCAGAAACAATATTGAACCCTTCAGAAACCATATTGAACCCTTCATAAAAATTATGTACCATTCAAAAACAATTATGTACCCTTCATAAATATTTTATATCCTTCAAAAACAATTATGTACCCTTCAAAATAATTTTGAATCCTTCAGAAAACAATTTTGAACCCTTCAAAACAATTCAAATCCTTGAGAACAAATTATGTACTCTTCAGAAAAAAAATTATGTGCCCTTCAGAAACAATCCAACCCGCGGGTCTACCCGGTTTGGATTATAAACATTTTGTAGATAGTATGGTGGTGATTCTGAACCCTTCAGAAAATTTTTATACCTTCAAGAAAACAATTATGTACCCTTCAGAAAAGATTCTCAATCCTTCAGAAAACAATTTTGTACCATTCGAAACAATTTTGAACCCTTAAGAAACAATTCGAACCCTTCATACACAATTCTGAACTTTTGAAACAATTATGAATCTTTCATAAATAATTTTGAGCATTCAGAAAGAATTTTGAACCCTTCAAAAACAATTTTATACCCTTCAGAAACAATTCTGAATCATTCAGAAATAATTTTGAATCCTTCAGAAACAATATTGAACCCTTCAGAAACCATATTGAACCCTTCATAAAAATTATGTACCATTCAAAAACAATTATGTACCCTTCATAAATATTTTATATCCTTCAAAAACAATTATGTACCCTTCAAAAATAATTCTGAACCCTTAAGAAAAAACTTATGAACCCTTCATAAACAATTCAGAATCCTTGAGAACAAATTATGTACTCTTCAGAAAAAAAATTATGTGCCCTTCAGAAACAATCCAACCCGCGGGTCTACCCGGTTTGGATTATAAACATTTTGTAGATAGTATGGTGGTGATTCTGAACCCTTCAGAAAATTTTTATACCTTCAAGAAAACAATTATGTACCCTTCAGAAAAGATTCTCAATCCTTCAGAAAACAATTTGTACCATTCAGAAACAATTTTGAACCCTTCTAAAACAATTCGAACCCTTCATACACAATTCTGAACTTTTCAGAAACAATTCTGAACCCTTCAGAAATAATTTTGAACGCTTCAGAAACAATTACGTACAATTCAAAAAATATGTACCCTTCATAAAACAATTATATACAATTTTGTGGGTCAATCCAGGTTTGGATTATAAACAATTTGTAAATAGTATAGTAGCAATTTTGAACCCTTAAGAAACAATTTTGTACCCATAAAAAAAAAATTGTACCCTTCATAAACAATTATGAATCTTTCACAAAACAATTTTGTACCCTTCACAAACAATTCTTAATCCTTCAGAAAACAATTTGTATTCTCTAGAAATAATTTTGAACCCTTCAGAAACAATTTGAACTTTTCAGACACAATTTTGAACTCTTCAGAAACAATTTTGAACCCTTCAAGAATAATTTTGAATCCTTCAGAAACAATTATGTACCATTCAGAAAAATTATATACGCTTCATGAACAATTATATATAATTTTCGGGTCGATCCAGGTTTGGATTATAATTTTTTTTAATAGTATGATAATGATTCCGAACCCTTAATAATCATACCCATCAAACAAAATTTGTACCATTCAGAAAGAATTATGAATCTTTCAGAAAACAATTTTGTTCCCTTCAGAAATAATTATGAACCCTTTGAAAACAATATTGAACCCTTCAGAAATAATTCAAAAACCTTCAAAAGTAATTCTGAACCCTTCAAAAATAATTTTGAACCCTTCAGAAACAAATTTCTACCCTTCAGAAACAATTTAAACCGCCGGTCGATCCATATTTGAATTAGAAACAATTTGTAAATAGTATGGTGGTGATTATGTGAATCATTCAAAAACAATTTGAATCTTTCAAAAACAATTATGAATCCTTCAGAAATAATTATGTACCCTTCAAGAACAATAATGTACCTTTCAAAAGTAGTTTTGAACCCTTTAGAAACAATTCTGAACCTTTTAGAAACAATTATGAACCTTTTAGAAACAATTATGAACCCTTCAGAAACAATTTTGAACCCTTAAGAAACAGTTCTGAACCCTTCAGAAGCAATTTTGAACACTACAGGAACAATTTTGAACCCTTTAGAAAGAATTTTGAATCTTTCGGAAATAATTGTACACACTTCAGAAAAAAATTTGTACCCTTCAAAAAAAATTTATGTACCCTTCCAAAACAATCCGTACCGCGGGCTGATCCGGGTTTGGATTATAAAAAATTTGTAAATAGTATGGTGGTGATTCAGAACCCTTCAAAAAGAATTATGTACCATTCAGAAAACTATTATGTACCCTTCAAAAACAATTTTGAATCCCTCAGAAAATAATTTTGTACTCTTCATAAATAATTCTGAAATCTTCAGAAATAATTCTGAACTCTTCAGAAATAATTCTGAACACATTAGAAACAATTATGTACCTTTGTTGGTGATTTTGAACCCTTCAAACAATAAAGTTCTCTTCAGGATACAATTTTGTACCCTTTAGAATCAATATTGAATCCTTCATAAAACAATTTTGTACACTTCAGAAACAATTCTGAACCTTTCAGAAACAATACTGAATCATTTGGAAACAATTATGTACTCTTCAAAAATAAGTATGTACACTTAAGAAACAATTACGAACCCTTTAGAAAATAATTTTGAACCCTTCAAAAACAATCCAAACTGCGGGTTGATCCAGGTTTGGATTATAAACAATTTGTAAATAGTATGGTGGTGATTTTGAACCCTTCAAAAACAATTATATTCATAAACAATTATGTACTCTTCAAAAAATAAACAATTATATTCATAAACAATTATGTACTCTTCAAAAAATAAGTATGTACACTTAAGAAACAATTACGAACCCTTTAGAAAATAATTTTATACCTTTCAGCAAAAAATTTAAACCTTTCGTTACATAATGTATATCTTTCAGTAACAATTTTGAACCTTTTAGAAATAATTTTGAACCTTTCAGAAACAATATTGAACAATTCAGATATATTTCTAAACCCTTTAAAAACAAGAATTGGGTTTGGAGAGGTATGTTTCATCCTCTAGAGGTTCCAAAACAAACCAAATGAAGTCTGGTCTTCTTTTAGTAACTTGGATCATTTGTTGCAGGTGCCAAGACACAAAGAGTGGACATACATATAAAAACATCCGGGTTCTTATATCTAATATCTATGCAATCGGGATACAAATACTTTCAAGAACATATTATATAGTGTCTCGCTTTGAAAATCTCAGAAAATATAGGTAAGTAGCTACAATATCCTTTCTTAAGCTTATATATGAGCAAATATGTTTTTGACTGTGAACCCAATAGCTTTCTCTGCATGAAGGTTAGGGCAGTTTTTTTCACTCTACTGAATCCTGAGTACTGTATTCTGAATCAAATTTTTCGTGTGTGCTGATTGTCACACACTTAACAAGCTTCAAATGGTAATCAAGATATATTCTTTAATCATCCTAATACCAAAGTCTCCTTTCTAAGCACTGCACTTGGAAGTTTGTACTTTGAAGGAGAAATCAAAGAAGAGTGGTCCTTATAGTGGTACTCTACATCAAGTATAGCTAAGAATGCTATTGGAATCTTGGTATGTAATTCTACTCTCTATCTCTATCTCTATCTCTCTCCTCTTTGGTTTTTTTTTTATATCATTACACTGAAAGCGTGGGAGTAATGGGTGGAGTCAATAACTTGGACATTTATGTGAAGACCAGAGTCTGCAAAAATAGGACTCACACAAACAAACAAAAAACTCTTGAAATTGTAGTTAGTGAGTAATTTGTGCCCAAAACCAAATAGTAACTTTAAGTATTTTTAAATAACATTCCGATAAGAAAATTGTCAAATCAATTGCAACTCAGTGAAGTTTAGGCTGTTTAGCACGTCACAAAACCTGAGGCATTAGATCGACATTAGTTGACTATATATAAAATTATAAATCGAAATACCATATTAATGGCGTCGGTAGTTCCTCCTAGAACTCAAAATGTGCTGGGTTATAAAATATATACAAATGTAAATTACCATCTCAACTTCGTCACATCTTTTTGACTTTTGATTATTTAAGAGTTTTGGTGATTTACACCACATGAAATGGATCCGTTGTTATCGTTTCTATCTTTATGATCCTCGCTGACCCATTATCCACGCATCGTTATTTATGTACTTCCATATACATGAATTGTCAAGATATGGTGTTCAACCCTCATTATATATCTATTAATTAACATCTCACGTTTTATTGAATATTGAAAATATCTTTGCTTTTTCGTATAAAGAGGGCATGTATTTACACATACTTCAAAAATTCTTTTCTATAAACATATGCTATGCAAATGAACAAAATTCACTGGGTCACTCTTAGTTTTGGTCATGGATTCATTGTTCTCAACAAAATGACTCTATACTTGAAATTGTATTGGTGAGATCACGTTGGCTTTTTTACTTATTGTATAACGCGAGGAATAACTAACTAAATAATATAACCAAAAAAAGTAACAACCATATAACTAAACTCTAAAGTCAGCATAAGCGTTTGTAGATGCGCCCACGTCCTTTACACTTAACACGAATGCTATTAATTCTACAAGTCAACTAAACAATTTTTATATCTCCAGCTCCTAATGAACGAGATCTCATTATGTGAGTAGATGGGAGATGAGAAACGATAAAGTAAACGTGCTAAACTTTATTTTGCCTTCTATGTGCGTGTTTAATTACCTTTCAACACATATTTGTTTTGGAAAAAAAAACACATATTTTTTGGAGAACACGTTTTTGTAAGAAAAGAAAATAACCGACTTTGTATTATAAGGTTAGTGTGATCATATCCAATTACTCAGCGGTGTGATATGTGTGTAGATCAAAATCAGTTTGCTAGGAAGTTTATTATGTTTGGTTATTGTGTTGAAAGATACGATCTTCATATGATGGTATGATCCTTCACGCATGTGGTATCAAGTTGCACATTGATTGGTGCAATTAAGAGTACCAAATTTATTGAGAGGAGCCGAATTGTTAATGCTCGCTTTGCTTGTTTTCTTTGAATTATATTTTGCAAGCTCACTTCTATTATATACCAAAAACAACAACAAAATCTGACTCAGACTAGTCATAGTTAGTGGTTTGAATTACTATCACACAACTTGTAATAATACGAAATAAATGAAAATCTGAAAATAAAGAACTGAGTAAGAAAAAGAAGTCCTTAACATTCACTTCATAGTCGTACATATCCAAAGATTATATATGTATCATGGCATCAATATATACATTAAGACTGTTGCCTTACTAATATAAACTAGAATGTACTACTTTGCAGTTGTGTTACTAACTTATTATTATTAGAATTGTACAAGGAAGAAGCGTATTCGAAGCTTTTTTATTTTACTTAAAGTCAGATTATTTCTTGGTCAAAACAGAATGATAAAGAAAATGGGACCAAAGAAAGAAAAGAGAAGTAGATTTACGAGGAAGAAGGTAAGCTAATACTAAGAAAATGGATTGGTCCCACCCAAATCCTAACACAGATTCATTTTTCTGCTTATGTCACACGCTCGAAGTTCCTATAACGCTTTTTTCTTTTCTTGTAGTGAATCCAAAACTATGTTAATTTAATTAACTTAATTACTACATAAATATTTTTAATGGTTTCTTAACTTTACTTCCCTTATAATGTATGTCATTAATAAACAGCCCAAGACTGTCACCTTAGACCATGTTTATCCCTAAAACCCCAAATGGATTCTTTATTTTTCTTTTTCATCTGATTTAAAAAAAAAAAAAAATTAAAAATCGTCCAATCGCACGCCACGTGTCGGCGTATGCAAACAAGCAAAAAACACCTTAGTAATCGATCCTTATATTGTGTTTGCTGTTACCGATTTTTGTTTTTTCAGTGGGACTCATGCACTACTTTTTCTTAAAAATCCCTTAAGAAACTTGGGATAAACTTGCTCTTATATCATCTAGAGACTGAAGACTAGCACAACACCCTTTACAATCCACCCATATAACTGGTTATTCATAAACAACTACGAAACTTGACTACCAAACATTGGACCCACTTGAAATGCTTCATGCGGTTTATAGTTTACTCTCAACTCCCACACATCCTCAAGTGATCCTTGTCCCCAAGATTTAAACAAGCGAATTATATAGTAAAATAAAATTGATATTTTTGAAAATAGTAATGGGTAGTTTTGGAATTGAGAAAATTATTATTTTGTCTCCCTCTCATAAAACGTTTAATAAAACTAAATGCCAGTAGGGTGGTTCAATTTATATATTTGCCTGTATTTGGGTTCTCTGTACCAATTCTGGTGTCTTGCCATTTAATTTTGTTTGCGTTTCTTTAATTTCAATTTAATTCCTTTGACTGTACAATTTTTACTTCAGAAATTATGATATTTTTCTCAATTTTTATTATAGACATCTAATTCAAGTTGGTTGCCATTTAATTTCTTGGTTCCATATATTAACTCATATGAAGAAAATAAAATAAATAATGATGGCCTGTTGAGTATTTAATTTGATTTCTGTGTATTAGCCATTAAACACCTCTCTTGTTCTTTTCCTCCTCTATTTAATAAGCAATGAATTGGGTTCCTGCAAATACCTACTTATTTTCTTGTGTATTTATTAATTACATATTTAAAATAAAAATTACTGGTTTAAAGTTGAAAAGTAACTTAAATTCGATACTTTTTTTTTGAACATGAAACATATATAAATTAAAACGTCAACCCAAGTAAACAGGGTTGAGGGGAGCAGAGTAACACTGACTTAGCCAAAGCATCAGCCAAGGAGTTCAAGTTTCTGGAAACAAAAGTAAAGACAATACAATCAAAGGAGAAGGATAGAAGCTCGATGTCCCGGGAGATTCCGTAGAGATCCGTCGGGTAGTTCTTCGAACTGAGTGAAGCAACAAGTGCTTGACAATCTGATTTAACACAGATTTTTGTGAAACCGGCGTCTAGTGCGCCGAGGAGTGCCGAACGGATGGCCAATGCTTCTGCCGTCAGTGGGGAAGAGGTATGACGAAAAAGCGCTGATCCCTGGGAGATATGGTCGCCTTGTTGATTCTCTCTCTGATTGAGGCATAATTAAAGCAATCTTCTATGTGGCATAATTAAAGCAATCAACCGTCTGATATCATCTATAGTATGCTCCATTTCAATCTTTATGATTCTCTCTCTCTCTCACTCACAATTAAATTAAGCCTTAATAAAAAAATCTATCTCTCCCTCTTTAAAATCTTCTATGTGTTCTTTCTTGTATATAAAGACCTAAGCTGAACCAACCCAACCACCAGTTAGAAGAGAGACTCTCTGTGATTGTAAGTACGAAAAGTCTTTGAGATCACAGGAAACTTTCCTTCTCCATCCGCAGGTTTCAAGGTATTTTTTCCTCCGACCAAACTCACTTTAACTTGATCTCTTCTTCTCTGAACCAGTTGCTTATCCAATTTAAAACAGAAGATGAGTCGTAGAAGTCCAAAGCTTGACCTTAAGTTGAACCTCTCGCCTCCTACGTCAAGCCGGAGGAGGATGGTTCGATCTCCGAGCCGCTCTGCGACGACTTCGCCAACCTCACCGCCAAGCTCATGCGTCTCTTCGGAGATGAACCAGGACGAGTCGTCTGTGAGATACTCATCGAGTCCAGAGACAACCTCGATGGTTCTTGTCGGGTGTCCTCGTTGTCTCATGTACGTTATGCTCTCAGAAGACGACCCTAAATGCCCTAAATGCCAAAGCACCGTTCTTCTTGATTTCAACCATGAAAACGCCTCAAACGCCAATGCACGCACTCCCGGCGCTGGTTCCTCTGGTCGCAAGACTCGGAGGAATTGAAAGACTAGTAAAACCCTCTAAAAATCCTGTCATTTTTAATCTTTATTTTCTTGCGCATGTAGCTGTTGTTTATGAGAGTAGTGCTAATCACGCTCCACTTTTAAAAACCCTTAGAAGAAGGTAGGGAGATGAAACTAGGGTTTCCCTACTCACAAAAATTTCATATCAAAAGGGTGGAGCGCGAATAGCACTAACTTTTCTTTTCTTCCTTAACATTTTTCTACCATTTGAGTTCTCTAATGGAAGAAGAATTTCTATGTATCTTTCTCCAAAAAAAAAAAAAAAAAAAAAAATTCTATGTATGTGAAACATGTGTCATTATCTCCGTATCTCTACTCCTGAGTTTATAAATCATCTTCTTTCTTTGATACTCTGTTTCTAGGATATGTCTAAAAGCAAGGATGTCTGTTTTCTTCAGATACTCTGTTTCTCGGATGTATAAGAGAATTAGACGTTTCGTATGGTTTGACTATAGAAAAGTAGACATTCTTGGCGTAGCAAATAGATTGCTTACACATCACGAAAATGAAGATAAAATTTTGATTTTGTGAAAGATATAGTAGATTGATCCTGATCCCCAGAAAAAGCTGAAGAAAAAAACTATATAGATTCCTTGTACTTGTTGAAAAAGCAGTACAGATGAGAGAAAGATAGAAAGTCTGGTTAGAGATCAGACAAGAACTTCTTTTTGGTCCCACATTGTTACTTTGACCCCACAAATTCATACACACGTACCCGAAACTCCTCTTGTTTTCATTTTTCTTTTAATTTTCTTTTTAATGTTAACTCGAGATAGATCTCTCTCTGATCATCCAACAAGTCTTCAGACTTTGTAGCCTAATCATAGGCACTAGAAACTGATTTTTTCCTTTTCCTGCAAAAGAATCCATAACAAGATTTTTGTCCTCAGCAAATTGCACGTTTGATCAAAGACAAAAGCAGACAAATCTAGAACATGAGTTTGCATATGGCAAAATAATTGATCAGAGCTAAACATAGTGAGTTTGGTGCTTCTGAGCATGAATATGATTGTAAAATCTATTTAAAAAACTGCCGACGAAGAAGTACAAAAAAAAAGGTGAAAAGATGAAAAATGGAAGAGGAAAGTAGTTCAGAGCATTTAAATAAAAATTAATAAAAAAACAGAGGAAGGTGCTTCGATTTATATAAATGTTTTTGATAACAGCTGTTCAAAATGTTAAGATTTAGAGTATCATTAAAACCAAAATATAAATGCAATAGTAATTGAGACAGTTGAGAATTGTAATGAGCGTTACGTCAGATTATAAATACGAATTTAATTCCACCTTCATTGCTCTCTTCTCGCTCACCTCTTCAAAGAAAGAAAGAAATAATTATTATCATGCTCATGATGATGCTACGAATTTTATGAACAAAACTTAGGTACACCCCCTGGGGTGAACCTTTCAATCCACCTCTCATTCCATAACCAATCAAAGTGCCACGTAGATAATTAAATAAAAACATTAAATTTTATTTTTAAATAGGTAAAAAGAATAACGCCAATTTTATCGATCTTAATGGTCAGCATGTATTAAGAATTTAGGCCTGGCCTAAACCCAGCCCTATCCATCTGCCATCCAAATTGGCACAAAACCCAAATCCAAATTCTAAACCCAAACCCTATACCCTAAATCCAAATTCTAAACCCAAACCCTATACCCTAAATCCAAATTCTAAACCCAAACCCTATACCCTAAACCAAAATCATAGATCCTAAATACAAACCCTAAACCCAAACCCTATACCCTAAATCCAAATTCTAAACCCAAACCCTATACCCTAAATCCAAACCACAAAACTAGGCCATAGTATTTCTGATTTGGGTTTAGGGTTTAGAATTTAAGGTTTAGGGTTTAGAATTTAAGGTTTAGGGTTTAGAATTTAAGGTTTAGGGTTTAGAATTTAAGGTTTAGGGTTTAGAATTTAAGGTTTAGGGTTTAGAATTTAAAATTTACGGTTTAGAATTTAAGGTTTAGGGTTTAGAATTTAAGGTTTAGGGTTTAGAATTTAAGGTTTAGGGTTTAGAATTTAAGGTTTAGGGTTTAGAATTTAAGGTTTAGGGTTTAGAATTTAAGGTTTAGGGTTTAGAATTTAAGGTTTAGGGTTTAGAATTTAAGGTTTAGGGTTTAGAATTTAAGGTTTAGGGTTTAGAATTTAAGGTTTAGGGTTTAGAATTTAAGGTTTAGGGTTTAGAATTTAAGGTTTAGGGTTTAGAATTTAAGGTTTAGGGTTTAGAATTTAAGGTTTAGGGTTTAGAATTTAAGGTTTAGGGTTTAGAATTTAAGGTTTAGGGTTTAGAATTTAAGGTTTAGGGTTTAGAATTTAAGGTTTAGGGTTTAGAATTTAAGGTTTAGGGTTTAGAATTTAAGGTTTAGGGTTTAGAATTTAAGGTTTAGGGTTTAGAATTTAAGGTTTAGGGTTTAGAATTTAAGGTTTAGGGTTTAGAATTTAAGGTTTAGGGTTTAGAATTTAAGGTTTAGGGTTTAGAATTTAAGGTTTAGGGTTTAGAATTTAAGGTTTAGGGTTTAGAATTTAAGGTTTAGGGTTTAGAATTTAAGGTTTAGGGTTTAGAATTTAAGGTTTAGGGTTTAGAATTTAAGGTTTAGGGTTTAGAATTTAAGGTTTAGGGTTTAGAATTTAAGGTTTAGGGTTTAGAATTTAAGGTTTAGGGTTTAGAATTTAAGGTTTAGGGTTTAGAATTTAAGGTTTAGGGTTTAGAATTTAAGGTTTAGGGTTTAGAATTTAAGGTTTAGGGTTTAGAATTTAAGGTTTAGGGTTTAGAATTTAAGGTTTAGGGTTTAGAATTTAAGGTTTAGGGTTTAGAATTTAAGGTTTAGGGTTTAGAATTTAAGGTTTAGGGTTTAGAATTTAAGGTTTAGGGTTTAGAATTTAAGGTTTAGGGTTTAGAATTTAAGGTTTAGGGTTTAGAATTTAAGGTTTAGGGTTTAGAATTTAAGGTTTAGGGTTTAGAATTTAAGGTTTAGGGTTTAGAATTTAAGGTTTAGGGTTTAGAATTTAAGGTTTAGGGTTTAGAATTTAAGGTTTAGGGTTTAGAATTTAAGGTTTAGGGTTTAGAATTTAAGGTTTAGGGTTTAGAATTTAAGGTTTAGGGTTTAGAATTTAAGGTTTAGGGTTTAGAATTTAAGGTTTAGGGTTTAGAATTTAAGGTTTAGGGTTTAGAATTTAAGGTTTAGGGTTTAGAATTTAAGGTTTAGGGTTTAGAATTTAAGGTTTAGGGTTTAGAATTTAAGGTTTAGGGTTTAGAATTTAAGGTTTAGGGTTTAGAATTTAAGGTTTAGGGTTTAGAATTTAAGGTTTAGGGTTTAGAATTTAAGGTTTAGGGTTTAGAATTTAAGGTTTAGGGTTTAGAATTTAAGGTTTAGGGTTTAGAATTTAAGGTTTAGGGTTTAGAATTTAAGGTTTAGGGTTTAGAATTTAAGGTTTAGGGTTTAGAATTTAAGGTTTAGGGTTTAGAATTTAAGGTTTAGGGTTTAGAATTTAAGGTTTAGGGTTTAGAATTTAAGGTTTAGGGTTTAGAATTTAAGGTTTAGGGTTTAGAATTTAAGGTTTAGGGTTTAGAATTTAAGGTTTAGGGTTTAGAATTTAAGGTTTAGGGTTTAGAATTTAAGGTTTAGGGTTTAGAATTTAAGGTTTAGGGTTTAGAATTTAAGGTTTAGGGTTTAGAATTTAAGGTTTAGGGTTTAGAATTTAAGGTTTAGGGTTTAGAATTTAAGGTTTAGGGTTTAGAATTTAAGGTTTAGGGTTTAGAATTTAAGGTTTAGGGTTTAGAATTTAAGGTTTAGGGTTTAGAATTTAAGGTTTAGGGTTTAGAATTTAAGGTTTAGGGTTTAGAATTTAAGGTTTAGGGTTTAGAATTTAAGGTTTAGGGTTTAGAATTTAAGGTTTAGGGTTTAGAATTTAAGGTTTAGGGTTTAGAATTTAAGGTTTAGGGTTTAGAATTTAAGGTTTAGGGTTTAGAATTTAAGGTTTAGGGTTTAGAATTTAAGGTTTAGGGTTTAGAATTTAAGGTTTAGGGTTTAGAATTTAAGGTTTAGGGTTTAGAATTTAAGGTTTAGGGTTTAGAATTTAAGGTTTAGGGTTTAGAATTTAAGGTTTAGGGTTTAGAATTTAAGGTTTAGGGTTTAGAATTTAAGGTTTAGGGTTTAGAATTTAAGGTTTAGGGTTTAGAATTTAAGGTTTAGGGTTTAGAATTTAAGGTTTAGGGTTTAGAATTTAAGGTTTAGGGTTTAGAATTTAAAACTTTCCTCTGTTATATTATGAGGAGAAAATATACTTTCAAATACACCAATTAGCATCTAGTAATTATAGAATTTATTGTATGAACGTAACGTTCTTGTTGAAACAACAAGTTCCATCTGATCTACTCTACTCTAATAAATCATCTAATCATATTCATGTCGGATGTTAGAGGAGTGTATGTGCGAGTTTCGTGATGACGAGAGGAGACATGTGATTATGCGAGTGATGAAAAGATCAAGTAGATAGATTAGCGTTTGGAGGGAGAGAGACAGGGAATAGTAGATTGTGTGTGGGCACATTCTCGAATAAGAGGCCCACCAAAGATATTTGAGGACCAAGAGGTCAACAAACACACAATGCAAAACTATTATAAACGTACTTCTTATCGCATGCACTTGCACGTCCACGAATACAAATAAAGCATGCGAAGTTCATCCCTACTCCTGAGTCTTGAATCTGACAGAATGAAGGATAAATGTTCATGCTTAGCTTAATTAATTGTAAGACTCTAACTCTTAACTCTTAAGATATGTACATGTTGTTATATCAATACGTACATACCTAACCTAGCTAACTAATTACGAAAAAAAAAACTAATTACAATAATAATGTATATTATTTAGTTAAGCATCTCAAGTCTCAACGTGTTCGGTCCACGTCTGAAACTCTTAGCCCTCACAATTCGCCATCCACGAGAATTATGCATTATGACTAGTCACAGTTCTCTGTATCAAATACAATTGGTGTCTGGATCACTCATCGAAAAAATTAAACATATTTATACTTAAGCGTTACTGGTTAAACACTTTAACAAGCATGCATAATGTAATATAGCTAATCCTTAACGCCTTTGCCACTAACATCACGGTATCACACAAACAAATTTCACCCTTATATACTATGACCAAGTTTGAAGAAGGTATATATGTCATACTTTTAATTTTATGTTCTTTCTTGTATATAAAGACCTAAGCTGAACCAACCCAACCACCAGTTAGAAGAGAGACTCTTTGTGATTGCAAGTACCAAAAGTCTTTGAGATCACAGGAAACTCTCCTTCTCAATCCGCAGGTTTCAAGGTATTTTTCCTCCGACCAAACTCACTTTAACTTGATCTCTTCTTGTCTGAACCAAATTTTTTATCCAATTCAACGCAGAAGATGAGTCGTCGAAGTCCAAAGCTTGACCTTAAGCTGAACCTCTCGCCTCCTACGTCAAGCCGAAGGAGGATGGTTCGATCTCCAAGCCGCTCCGCCACGACTTCACCGACCTCACCCCCAAGCTCATGCGTCTCTTCGGAGATGAACCAGGACGAGTCGTCTGTGAGATACTCGTCTAGTCCAGAGACAACCTCGATGGTTCTTGTTGGGTGTCCTCGTTGTCTCATGTACGTTATGCTCTCAGAAGACGATCCTAAATGCCCTAAATGCCAAAGCACCGTTCTTCTTGATTTCAACCATGAAAACGCCTCAAACGCCAACGCACGCACTCCAGGCGCTGGTTCCTCTGGTCGCAAGACTCGGAGGAACTGAAAAGACCAGTAAAGCCCTCTAAAAATCCTTGTTATTTTTATTTATTTTTATTTTCTTGCGAATGTAGCTGTTGTTTATGAGAGTAGTGCTAATCACGCTCCACCTTTTAAAACCCTTAGAAGAAGGTAGGGAGATGAAACTAGGGTTTCCCTATTCACAAAACTTTCATATCAAAAGGGTGGAGCGCGAATAGCACTAACTTTTCTTTTCTTCCTTAACATTTTTCTACCATTTGAGTTCTCTAATGGAAGAAGAATTTCTATGTATGTGAAACATGTGTCATTGTCTCCCTATCTCTTCTCCTGAGTTCTTATAAATCATCTTCTTATATTTGATACGCTGTTTCTAGGATGTGTCTAAAAGCAAGTATCTAGGTTCTTTCAGATACTCTGTTTCCTGTATGTATAAGAAAATTAGACGTTTTGTGTGTGTTGACTATGAGAAAAAGTAGACATTCTTAGCGTAGCAGATAGATTGCTTACACATCACGAAAAAGAAGATAAAAATAATTGACTTGTGAAAGATGTAGTAGATTGATCCTGATCCCCAGAAAAAGCTGAAGAAAAAAACTACTCCCTCCGGATACGAATGTAAGATGTTCTATATTTTTATCTTGTATACAAATGTATGATGTTTTGAGATATAATTAATCATTTATTTTTAAAATTTAAATATAAATTAAAAAGTAAAATTATGAGTGGTGAAACTTTATTGATATAATCAAAAGTAAAATATTGTATTTATTGTTTAATATGTTGTTAAAGCTTAAACATCTTATATTTAAATCAGGAGGAGTATATAGATTCCTTGTACTTGTTGAAAAAGCAGTTCAGATGAGAGAGAAAAGAAAGTCTGGTTAGAGATCAGACAAGAACTTCTTTTGGTCCCACTTTGTTACTTTGACCCCACAAATTCATACACACGTACCCGAAACTCCTCTTGTTTTCATATTCTTTTGATTTTTTTTAATGTCAACTCGAGTTAGATCTCTCTCTGATCATCCAAAAGTCTTTGTAGCCTAATCATAGACACTAGAAACTGATTTTTCCTTTTCCTGCAAAAGAATCCATAACAAGATTTTGTCCTCAGCAAATTGCATGTTTGATCAAAGACAAAAGCAGACAAATCTAGAAAATGAGTTTGCAAATGGCAAACGAATTTATCAGAGCTAAAGATAGTTAGATTAGGTGCTTCTGAGAATGAATATGAATGTAAATTCTATAAAATAAAACTGCCGACGAAGAAATACAAAAAAAAAAGAGTGAAAAGTTGAAAAATGGAAGAGGGAAGTAGTTCAGAGCATTTAAACAAAAAAAAACAGAGGAAGGTGCTTCGATTTATATAAATGTTTTTGATAACAGCTGTTCAAAATGTTAAGATTTAGAGTATCATTAAAACCAAAATATAAATGCAATAGTAATTGAGACAGTTGAGAATTGTAATGAGCGTTACGTCAGATTATAAATACGAATTTAATTCCACCTTCATTGCTCTCTTCTCGCTCACCTCTTCAAAGAAAGAAATAATTATTATCATGCTCATGATGATGCTACGAAATTTATTTGTTTTCTCTCATTTCTTATCTTTATTTTTTTCTTCGTCATTACACTAGTTGACATGTCTTTAAAATAACTCCATTTCTCTTCTTATCATTCACTAAATGCCACCTTTCTGTTGCCGCTTTCCAATTTTAGCAATCTCATCTTTCAAAGCTCCATGTTCCTTATTCAATTCTTGCTTCCTACCTCTCCTTTTCTCTCAATTATAACGATCCTTTGATTAACCTTCTACATTCATAGAGTTTATAATTCGTACCCCCACATAGAGCCAAACTGGTTAGATGGTATTAACTTCTTTTAGGTTATTGGAATTGACAGCAACCAAAGTTTAGAGATTTTCTTTGCTTCTTTACGTGTAACATTTCTAAAGAGGGTTGCTAGAGAGCTCTGACGTTGGGGAAGAGAATACTCGTAAAATTATTAACCCTTAAGGTTTTCGGTTCGAAAAGGTTATGTGTATATATTAGAAAAAAATGTTAGACAACTTTTTTTGAAAACTTTCCTCTGTCATTAAGAGGAAAAATATACTTTCTAGTACACCAATTAGCCTTCTATTGATTATAGAATTGTTGTATGAACGTTCCATCTATTCTACTCTAATATATCATCTAATCATATTCATGTCGGATATGAGAGAAGTGTATGTGAGTTTCATGATGACAAGAGGAGACATGTGAGTGATGAAAAGATCAAGTAGATAGACTGGCATTTGGAGGGAGAGAGAGTGAAATAGTAGATTTGGTGTGGGCACATTCTCAAATATGAGCCCCACCAAGATATTTGAGGACCAATTGGTCAACAAACACACAGCGCAAAACTATTATAAACGTACTTATTCTCGCATGCAATTGCACGTCCACAAATACAAATAAAGCATGCAAAGTTCATCCCTACTCTTGAGTCTTGGATCTGACAGAATGAAGGATAAATGTTCATGCTTAGCTCAATTATTTATAGACTCTTAACTCTTAAGATATACAAATGTTGATGTTATATCTATACAAAATCTACCCTAGCTAACTAATTACAAATATAATGAATATTATTTAGTTAAGTACCTCAACGTGGTCAATCCACGTCCGCAACTCTTAGCCCACACAATTCGCCGTCCACGTACGAGATTTATGTATTACGACTAGTCACAGTCGTATATCATAGAAAATTAGGTGTCTCGATCACTCATCGACAAAATTAAACATATTATTCATAAGCGTTTGTGATCACATTTAGTGGTTAAACATGCAGAAGTACGTAAGTTTAATTTATACTATATTGAGTTTTCGAATGTCGCCCGATGCCTAAGCTTTAGCTTTCAAGTATTGTTCTCAGATGATCCTTAATTAACGTATTCGCCACTGACATCACAGTATCAATGTATCATACAAACAAATTTCACCCTCAGTATATCTTGACCAATTTTAAAGAAGGTACGCCATACTTTTAATTTTTATATTTGTTTTTTCTACTTAATTATTTAATTATTGCTTCTATGAATGCATTTAAACTTGAGTGGTTGAAATCTTATATACTATTCTTTATTGTGAGTACAGTACACATTTAAACTTCAATAGTTTTCTACTTTCTTTGTATCCTCTATATTTTTTTTCAATTCACTGACATCTTTTGTATCAATTTATAAGGAGCAATACTGTCAGAACATTAAACTTGAATTGTTATTATTAAATTTTATCATTATCGTCAATCATGGAAATTACTTTTACTACTTGATCAAGCTTATAAATATTTAATTTTTAGATGAGTGTTCTTATATATATATATATATATATATCCTTTAAAATAACAATATTCTTCTATGGTATTGATTTATGGAGGGTGGCTGGTTATACGAGTTAAAAGATTTTATAAGCTTCATAAACAACAATGCTTCCAACAAAAAAAATTATTTCAACAATGTCTTGCTAATGAGCAAGTTTTTCAATTTTTTGTTCTTTCGTTCTTTAGTTCTTCATGTTTTCTTTTTGCATAAACCTTTTCTTTTGTCCAAAAGACTAATGCATGTACATGCCGTTTTTTTTGTGGTAATCCAAGATAACCTAACTAATTCCACATGTGTTAAAGTTCATAAAAACACATGCATACAACAAAATTATACAACACATAACACGAATTTCATAATGGATGTATACAGACTTGCGTCTGACTGGGCCTAATTCTACTGAGTAGCCCATTTGTTTTGTCTTCCTTTGTGTGAGAATCACGTGGCCTTTTGCCCCAGTTTCCTTCAAGTTGACTCTCTCTTTTTCTTTGATCCATAATCTTCCACAATATATATAATAAACCTAAGACACAACTTGCTTTGATTTACATTTTGTTAATTCCAAATCAACCATTTTGTAAAGGTAGTTAAACTTATCATTAATTTTTTTTGTTTAAATACACAATTTTCTACAATAGCACACAACTTTTTAACATTAATGAAATATTTTACACAAAATAACTCAACTAAAATAAAAATAATGCGGGTTGAGTTTGACCCGAAACGGTTACAAGTTACAACGGTTTGGCGGAAAAAATGCAAAATCGGGCATCCCAAGAAATGCGACGTTTTAAATATAAAAAAAAAGCAAGGGAATCGTCTTTTTCAAGCAATCTCAGACTTCCCCTTTGCTTCTCTCTTATCCCTTAATGCTTTAATCATTTCATTATTAACTATCCACTTTCTTTTTGTGCTTCTTCTTCTCTCTTATTTTTCCTGAATCTCAGAAACCACTGCTTTTCATTAGAAGGTTTTCGGATTGGATTCAAGACTAAAGTCTGTTTAGTTGATCGAAGATGCTGGGAGATTTCATTACAAGAATCATAATGTTTAAACACCATCTCTTACTTCATTTGGTAATAGATGTCAGTTTTTTTCTGTCTCTTAGTTTTTTTTTCCTTTTTTGGGCAGATTGCTTGTGGGTTACGCGTACCCAGCATATGGATGCTACAAAAGCGTGGAGAAGAACAAACCTGAGATTCAAGAACTTAGATACTGGTGCAAGTATTGGTAATGCTTATCAGTGGTTAATTAAATAAGGAATCTGATTCTCATAACACCATCTTATCTAAAATTCGATTCGGATTTTTGTAGGATCTTGGTGGGTATTCTTACAGTTCTCGAAAGGATAGGAGACATCATTGTATCATGGTGAGCATTAGTTAGTAACTGTTAATGTTCATCAATAGAATCTGAAATGGTTACTTCTATGATTAGGTTTCCACTATACGGCGAGATCAAAATAGCTCTTCTTGTCTGTTTATGGTACCCTAAATCACAGGTACACTCCAATGCAAGAAACTATCTAAAACATTCATTAAAACCGATCTTTTTTTCTCCGGGTTTTGGTTTCTGACAGGGTATTAGCTACGTCTACGAGAAGCTGCTATGTCCCTACATGTCAAGGCATGAACTGAACATTGATCAAGGGATCTTAGTTTTAAAGATTCGAGGACATACTGTAATTGTTCAGCTACTGCAATACGTCTATCAATGGACTCTCCAAATCTTTAGAAACCTGCAGCAACAATTCGACAAGGTATGTAATGAAACAAACAGATTCAATCTCACCCTCTCGTTTTCATGAATCCATTCCCTTCTTGTTATGCAGAAAAATAAACGATTAAAGTCCAAAGAGAGACACAAAGCAGGAGCTTCGTTCATGTTTCTCCGTTAGCTTGTAGCAGAGTACTAGGATTACAATAACCGGTTTGTAATATCCGGTTCACCACAATTTAAATTTGTAAATCCAAACCGGACCTGCTGAGAGAAATCATGTAACAGAAGGAAAACTATACAATTTAGAAATCGAAATCAAATCTTTTGATTTTATTGTATACAAAAACAATTGTGTTCATCAACTCTACTTAACAATCTGAGGAGCACAGATCGAATGTAGAATCCACTCGAACACACGTCTCAAGAACTGCACTCCGGCGGAGAAATGAATCCACACGCGGCGGAAGAACTGGCACCCAGCCGAGTCCTCCGACGAAGTCTGCGCCGTCGCCTGTAGATAAGACCACGCGGCCTGCTTAACGAGCGGGTCGCGTATCGATATATCTCCGACGGTGGATAAGACTGGAGAGCTGCTGCCGTTAATCGACGGTAGCTTGACGGAGGAGTTGCTCGGAGACGAGATGATGTCTCTGAGAGATGTGTACGTTACGAAGGAGGGTGGTTTTATGGAGATGAGGTCGAAATCGAACGACGATGGAGATTCGATTGCGAAAGGGATATCGGAGGTGATCACAGACGTTGGCGTCGCTACGGAGATTCTACGGCGGAGGGGAGTAGCCGGGGAAGTTGAAGGCGGAGTCTCCATAGGCTTTTTTTTTTTTTTTTGGTGTGGAGGAGAATAGGTTTGTGGCTGATTGAGTCTCCTTGTAAATATGAGGTCCAAAGCAATTATTGATGTGTATAATATGTGTAACATTTGTCACTATCATCTGTTGTATATTTTATTTTGTATTTTCTGAATTATTCTGGTTGGTGCTCGAGGCCTATTACAAAATTAACAACTGTTTATTCATAGTATTCTTTTTGTTTTTCTATTTTCTTATATGAGTTTCTTCACTGTATATTCTTTTAGCTAGTGATTGCAAAAATTACACTCACTCTCTTAGGATTTTCTAGATTTATTTTTTGTTTCAAAATGATAGATTTTCTAAAATTTTAAGATACTTTTAGTAGTTAATGTTGAAAAGTTGTATATTTTTAAAAAATATTAATTGAAAATATTTGAATTGGTTGAATACTATTGGTTGATATTTATTGAAAAATGTATAGAAAAATAAATAATAAATTTAATTGTAAAAAATTAATTGTTTTCTTAATATGCGTGAATACTCTGAAAATCTTTCCCGTAAAAGTATATCTGAGAAAGAAGTATGTTAAAGAAGTGGACAGTGAAGAATGGAAGAAATATATTACTAATCAAACCAACCAAAATAATCATTCCTTTTATAATTTTTTTTTTAAAATTTATAGCACTTTATCAGTAAGCAATTAATCATATATAAAGATCTCTTCCATTTTAGAAGAAAAATTGAATCCAATGTTAATTTACGCACTAAACGCAATAAAATCAGCCACTTAGCTCGTATATTTATTTATTCGTTTTGGATATATAATAGTCGATTATAAAACATATAAACAATATTAAGTCTAATGCATGGCTTTATAATAGTCGATTAGAAAAGATTCGCACCAACATCTTTGGGCAAGTGGTTGTTTAGCCCACCTGATCTCTCAAAAACTCGACACCAAGTAGTTAGGGACAAACGGGCCTGGACCAGTGGGCCCTTAAAAATAGAAATGATCCTTACCCAAGTCCACTCATCGCTACAATACGGTGTCGTTCCCAGGTTAACCGATTCTAGAAACAGCGCTTTCTCTATCCGCTTCGTCTCTCTCTCACCTCACATTCAACATCACAGGAGGAGAGAGAGAAAGAGAGAGAGAGAGCAGAGTTCTTCAGTCCATGGCTTCCTTAGCTTCAACCACCACACTTATCTCTTCATCTAGCGTTCTTCTTCCCTCAAAGCCTTCTCCTTTTTCTCCCGCCGCCTCCTTCCTCCGAACTCTTCCTTCTACCTCCGTATCTACCTCCTCTTCTCTCCGCTCCTGTTTCTCCAGCATCAGTCCCCTCACCTGCATCCGCTCTTCCTCTCGCCCTAGCTTCGCCGTCAAGGCCCAGGCCGTAAGTGACTCGCAGACTCGCAGTGCCTAATTGATCATTCTGTGACTCTAGACGGAGTTTCATTAGCTTATTAGGGTTTAAAGATTTTATCTTTTGACGGAAAAATCATCACTTCCAGAGTTTTCCGACCGTGAAAAGTCTTACATTTTGTTCTTACCGCTTGTTAGAATGTAACCAAAGCTTAATTGATCTGTTTTAGTGGAAGTTACTTGGGAAAAATTAAGAGTGTATTTGCGTGGGGCAGAAGTTAAATAAGTTATGTAATAGATGGCTTAAAAGAGAGCTTATTTATTTTGTAAATTCAGAATGATTTGCCACTGGTTGGTAACAAGGCGCCTGATTTTGAGGCAGAGGCTGTTTTTGATCAAGAGTTCATCAAGGTACACTTGCTTCTAGTTAACTTGTGTCATAAGCTATAGGGTTAATGAGAATACTCTGTTGTTGAAAAAAAGGCTAAACTTTGTTTATCTGTGTAACATGGTTTCAGGTGAAGCTCTCAGAGTACATTGGTAAAAAGTATGTGATTCTGTTTCTCTACCCTTTGGACTTCACTTTTGTCTGCCCTACAGGTTAGCATTCTACTCAGTAACTTAGTCTCATCATGATTCACTGAATCTGATCTTTGAATTTTTGCAATTTTTTTTTTTAGAGATTACTGCCTTTAGTGACCGTTATGAAGAATTTGAGAAGCTAAACACGGAAGTGTTAGGTGTCTCAGTCGACAGTGTGGTATGTCATTAGTTTTATTTGCATTTCTCAATTCAAGTATCTCTATTACAATGTAACGTTTTGTCTTTCATTTTTCAATGTAGTTCTCGCATCTTGCGTGGGTCCAAACAGAGAGAAAGTCAGGAGGGCTCGGTGATCTGAACTACCCACTTGTCTCTGATATCACTAAATCCATTTCAAAATCTTTTGGAGTGCTCATCCCTGATCAGGTAAAAAGATATCTCCTATAGACTTGTGTTCTTTAAAGTGTTTTGGTTTTTAGCCACTAAAGTTTAAGCACAGGGCATTGCACTGAGAGGGCTTTTCATCATCGACAAAAAAGGAGTCATACAGCATTCCACCATCAACAACCTCGGTATTGGCCGAAGCGTTGATGAGACAATGAGAACCCTCCAGGTACATAAAGAACAAAACCTCTGAGAGAGAAAGATAGATTGTTTGAGGTTTGGTGTTTAGATGAGTCATGCGTTTTCTCCTTTTTTTTGCAGGCATTACAGTATGTTCAAGAAAACCCTGATGAGGTCTGCCCCGCGGGGTGGAAGCCTGGGGAGAAATCGATGAAGCCTGACCCCAAGCTGAGCAAAGAGTATTTTTCAGCTATTTAAAGGCTTTTTAAACAAATGATTGGTGAAAAGCAGAGGCATGTTTTGTCTTCATTGCTTATGTTTCTGCTATGTGTGTTTTCCTCAAAATTGAATAAAAATAATGGAATTTATATGTTTCTCTATGTTTAAGTTTTCACTTGTGTAGATGGTTTAGAATAATGCAAAGAGGCAGAGTGTTTGACCTTCCAAAACATAAAATTAGGAAAAAAACATATGCCAGATCAGGTCTTTGGATTTAAAATTTCATATTGCTTTGTTTAATGCAACTGCTTTAAAAGCTGATCATACACATTTTTAACAGACAACAATTTCATGTTCTATATACGTATACGTTTACTCGGAATATTCTCTAAATTTGATTCTGAAATAGTATCTTATGAAGTAGTGTATAATTTGACTCTCTCTCTTCTCTCTTGAGAGTCGCCTGTGAGAGATAAAGAGTTGTGGTGGTTCCTTTTTCCTCCCGGTTTGTGATATTGATTTTGGTATACGGTGGTCTTTTCGACGCGGTGTAGCTGGTTTTGACGGGTCGCGATCTTCTAGATGTATTTTTAACGGCGTGGATGGCTTTATCCCGGGGTTATTCTGATTCCTTAAGCTCTGCTGGTTGTGTTTTGTATATCCCATCATTAATAGATCTCCTCTCCGGACAAATAGTCGGAATTTGATTGGAGGATTAATCTTGATTAAAGGGTATGTGTTGTAGCTGATGAAGCTCATAACTTCCAATACAGTCGTTGGAAGTGATTTTTTCGGTTGTCGTGGTTGAATTCCCGGTGGATTCCTGTGGTTAACTGCTTTGTGTGGTTCGGTGGAGAAGTTTGAAGTCGGAAAAAACAGTGGAGACTCGTGTTTCCGAGATGACTCTGGTGGGATACGGTGGGTTTCTGTGAATCGTCGGTTGCTCACCGGTGCTGATCTTCGAGGCGGTGAAAGCGGCATGGGGGATGCGTGATTACTCGTAGTTTGAGGTTCAAACACGTGGTTCTGCCATGCTAATCTCTTGCCGCATAGCGTTGTTTTTTTGTTTGCATGTTGTTGAATTTTTGGGTTTGGACTCCCACTGGTGTGGATTTCTATGTAGAATCTCCTTTGTTAGTATATTTTTTTGTATAGCTTCTGTTTCTTTGGACTTTTACTTTTTAATAAAAATCAGATTGTAAAAAAAAAAGAGTAGTGTATAATTCAACATAATTTAGATAAAAAATAAAAAAAAATTAAGTGGGCACCAGAAAAAGCTAGAAGATGACAATATAAATTATAAAATATGCAAAAGAAAAGGATCGTTTTGTCATTTCTTGATAAAGGCACTATCCTTTTTCCATCTCTCCTTTCTTAACCATTAACCAAAATGTACAAAAGACAAGTGGGGGATGATAGTGTTTGGTATATACGCGGTTTAGCAGTTACCCACGTGGTTTATCCACTTCACACATTAAGCCCCCCTTACAAAATAATGTTATCCAAACGACCCCAATACCCTTTTTTGTCTACTTTCCGACCTTGTCTACTTCAACTCCGCTGTACATTTACTGCTTTTACCCCAAAAAAACTTCCCACAAAATATACTTACGTAGCAACCTCCGAACCCGGTACATAACTGAGCCGGTCCACTTCATCCCAAACCAATTTTGACGTTATCTCATCGAACTCCGGTTCATATTCCTACAACAACATTTTTGAATAAGCTCAATAAACCTAAATCATGTGAAAAAAATATTACGTTTCTGTGAATGTTTGTTATACCTCGAGTTGTCGAACCAACTCTTTAGCGTTTGGTGCAGAGACGATGATTCTACGAGCCATTGGCGATATGAATCCTTCGTCCACGGCCTTGTCGATAAACGTCAACAGCGAGTTGTAGTAACCATCCACGTTAAGAAGACCCACCTGTCAATAATTATTCATCATAAATAATATTTCAGAAACCACATATTTAGATGGTAACATATAAAGGATTACGACATGGGAAGCTTCCGGTCTCACAATCAGGGTTATGTAGTTGTACGTCGTGACAACACATCGTTTTTAATATTTATATAATTTATAACGTTACATGCTCTTCAAATGTGTACAGAAAAAGGTTAAGCAAGAATAAAGAATCCCAAAAGGAATCTTGCTCCATGTGATTATTACGACGTACCATATGCAACCATTTGTATCTTCATTCAGTCAGTTTGAACCAAGACATTATATAAATAATACACCACAGGTTTAGAATAAGAGAAAAAATATTCAACACGCATATTCCGGTCGTAATAATAGTGCAAGCTCATGTCATCTATATACTTTTAATGAAGTTAAAAGATAACTTTTATTTCTTTGATTACGTACAGGCTTACGGTGGATTCCGAGTTGAGCCCATGTAATGACTTCCAGCAATTCTTCCAACGTACCATACCCACCTAACAATTTACAAAATATTATTCGACGGATTTTACATCTTAATGCATTTTTCCTTGCGTAATTTAGTTAAATTCATTTAGAAAATAAAAAAACTGGATTACAAACCAGGAAGTGCAATGAAGGCGTTGGCTTGACGAGCCATCTCGGCTTTTCTTTGATGCATATCAGCGACGGCTTTAACTTCTCCGATGGTTTCACCGGTTATCTGCAACATATTCATATATATTTGTCTTTATAATTACCTCTAATATGTGAACACCGCAAATATCTTATATATTGTATTATATGTGGTCTTTTTGTTGTGGGATATATTGCATATATATAAATTATATTAGTTGGTCAAGGAGATGTATCGTGAAGGAAACCAATAAAGGCTCCAAGTCTCAATCATATTCCCATTTTGGTCCTACCACTATTGTATGTAGATCATTGCAAATTTCTATCTCAATAATACTAATTAAATACCAAGTCCAACAAAAAAAGAGATTCATTCAAAAGAGTTTTATTTGGTGCATACCTCTCTTGGCATCAAGGTTTTTGGGATGACCCTACAAGAGATTAGGAAGAAACAGGTTAATAATGAATCAATCACAATGCCAAACAGCCCTCTTAATCTATAAATAATTAGGGAAATGAAACTTAGTTGACTATTTTGGTTATAGATAATTGAGACGGGATTCTCTCATAATACCACAGAGGCACACACACATAAGAAACTAGTTGTAGCTTATTTTTAGTTAATACTTTTTAAAAGCAAAGAGACTCTTGGACAAAGGAAACATGTACAGATCCTTGTTTGTCGTTGTTATGTTTAACTCTCTTACTAGATTCAACTTTTCTCTGCGAATGAATTAATAGGCTAATCTATTACCAAATTCTATGGATCAATTCTATGTGACAAATAATAATTTAAGTTGTTAGCAAGTACTAGGCATCATGTAGATAGTTATCATCAACAGTTAAATGTTTAAAACACAATGATGAGTAATGGGGTACTTGGAACTAGCAAATGCATCATATCATTTAAACAGAGAATATATATATATATATATATATATATATATATCTACATACATAGATCAGATATGTGAATGCATATTCATATAGAGAGGGAAAAAAAGTAAAAGGAGAGAGAGAGAGCAAACCCTAGAACATGGCGACCACCATGATGAACAGCCTGAGAAACGAGACCCATAAGCCCCACGCTTCCACCTCCGTATACCAAATCAATCTTTCTCTCCACCTTCAACCAAAATCCCACCATCAAAATTTTTAGTTAATTATTATTACAACACCATATGCATTTTATTAATGATAAATAGCATTTTCATGATGAAAATGAACACTTGTCGCAAACCCAAATCCACAATCGACCCCAAAAAGCAGCAACCACATCAAATATCAAATCTCAATTAAGAAAAGAGGAAAAATAGTTCATCATCATCAATCCTAATCTCATTGGTCACTATCCTATTAATACTATTATTATTACCTACAGATCAATCGCAAATAGTTATTACAAAGGGGTTTTAATTATTTTTATTTTTAAAATTTTGTATTGTTGAAGAAGTACACCCCACAACACACGCTTTGTAGTCATTATTCTTACAACGATTTTTTTTTCTTTGCCCCCTCGAGGCAATAAACTGTCATTATTATTTAGGTTTAAGAAAAAAACATAATAAGCCTCAATAGTTCTAGAAAAACAAAGATGTGTGTGTAATAATCTAAATTACTGATAAATAAATAACAAAATATAAAATAAAATAGATCATGCAAGAGTGCTGCTCGAGTGACAGACGGGTTACAGCTAATAATAGTAGAAATTGATATTTTCTCATCTCTCTTTCATGCCAATAAACAACAAAATACAGATTTAAATTCAATAAAATTAAAAAGAAGAAAAATAAATACTTCCGCATCCACACGTTTAATTCATCATTGTTCGTTGCAACACACAATCAAAACTCACAATACCTAACATTCCAAAGAAGATTCTGAGTTCATATCTCAAATCAATCTTCATTCCTGAGTTCATACTAAGTACTGTCACAACCTTTTTAATCAATCAGCATATTCACAACACACAAAGTCATCGGTTTGCTTTGTTTTAAACGGCTCTCTACTTACAAATGACACAACAAGGTGTTAAAGAATGTACACCTGTGTTAAACTGCGAATATGAAAGTACATGTGTATGTTTATAAAATATTTATGGGTTTGAGAAGAGAGAACGTACCAATTCGTTACCCAGTTGAATGGCAGCTTCTTGGTAAGAAGGTTTGTTACCGGAACTGCTTCCACAGAAGACACAGATCCTCTTGAATCTTGATTTTGTCTCTTCCATATCTCTCACTTTTCTTTCTTCCTCTCTCTAGAGCTTAAAAGTTGATTTTTATGATTATTATGATGAATGAGACCACACTTTGGTATTGTGTTAGTATTTATATATGTGGAGGAGAAGGAGGAGAATACAAATGCAAATGCGATTCCCATGCCCACCCCTTTTATTAATTATTATTCATCTTTTGTTTCTGTATTTTTTATTTTGCTTTTGAGTGCTAATAATTAATAAACTTATATGCTATCTCATTTGTAGTTTGAATACTTCATTGGAAACGCTGCAACACGGCTACCATATATTTATAACTTATTTTTCCAGCAATTAATTATAAAAATAATCTTTAATACTATTATAAGTTATAACCAACAAAATGTTATTATTATATAACTATATAGTTCTTTGAAAAGTCATTTTATGTCTTTATACGGACGTGATCTACATTGTGATCTCTAATTTTATTTTATTTATATACATTTGTGTGGAAGGATTAGATTAGATCTATATCACAGGTTGGAAGATCTGTTAAGATTTTGCATCTGAATAGTTCAACAGAACTGGACTCACGGATCGAAATCTTATATACAAACATTTCATCAAGATTGCAGGTGAACTTGTCGTAGCCTTGTGGGTCTATCTCACCAAAAACATATATCTGTTTCGGCTAATACTGACTGGGTCTGGATCATATCGGATCAGTCTAATAGACCTTTACATTTCTACGACTCTAACTCACGTAGTTTACAAAACTAGTCGTGTATTGGTGGTCTTCTATTTCGTCTGTAATAAATTAATTACTTGAACGAACAATGAAACCCGCTCTCCCCGTATCTGTTCATTATGTGTACGGAGGTACTATCGGGACTGTGCAACAAAGCTCTCGAGAATGGACCACTACCAGGGGTAAAGGTAGCCCGCAACTGCCCGCCTATAAACCATCTACTCTTCGCAGATGATACCATGTTCTTTGGTAAATCAAACACGGCAAGCTGCGCCACACTGCTCTCTATCCTAGACAGATACGAGAAGGCATCGGGACAGTGCATCAACCGAGCAAAGTCTGCTATAACCTTTTCCTCAAAGACCAACCAGGAATGTAGAACCCGTGTGAAACGGGAACTGAACATCAACAACGAAGGAGGAATAGGGAAGTATTTGGGGCTCCCGGAACACTTTGGTAGAAGGAAAAGATACATATTTGCTTCGATTGTAGACCGAATAAGGCAAAGAGCTCAGAGCTGGACCAACAGGTTTCTTTCAGGAGCTGGTAAAATGGTGCTACTGAAATCAGTCCTGGCGCTATGCCTACATATGCTATGTCGTGCTTCAAACTACCGGTCTCTTTGTGTAAGCAGATACAATCGGTTCTCACCCGTTTCGGTGGGGCGTCAAACCGAGCTCGAAAGATGAGCTGGATATCTTGGGATAGATTAACCTTCCCAAAAGTGCGGGGGCACGGGTTTCGAGAAATCGAAGTCTTTAACGATGCTCTCCTAGCAAAGCATACATGGCGATTACTGAAAAACCCCACCTCCCTGCTAGGACAAACCCTGTTCAATAAGTACTGTAAGGATACAGACTTACTCACCTGCTCAGCGCCAAATTCATCATCCCATGGGTGGAGAGGGATTTTGGCGGGACGAGATGTTATTAGGAAGGGTATGGGCTGGAGCGTGGGTAATGGAGCCAACATCAAGGTATGGAGAGATAACTGGCTATCCACTGATCGTCAACTAGCCCCCATAGGTCCTCCTACTGCTCAGAACCAAGACCTTAAAGTCAAGGACCTGTTGTTACCAGCCGCGGCAGGATGGAATGTTGATGAGATCAGACGACACTTACCTCATCACGAGGAGCAGATCGAAACTGATCCGTGTACTGATCGAAGATGAGCTCGTTTGGTTCTTGGAAAAGTCAGGCTCTTACTCAACGAAATCGAGTGCGATTGACTAAACTCCACAAGGGAAACCTGAATGATGCGTTCAATTGGAAGCGGTTTGTATGGAGCGTTGAGTGTTCTCCAAAGATAAAACACTTCCCATGAAAGCTGAAAAATGAGTACGTGGGAGAAACATTGATCGGAGAGGAATGCAAGTTGATGGCGAGTGCAAGCGATGTGGAGAAAGTGAAACCGTTTTCATGTTATGTTTACTTGCCATGTGGCTAGGAAAGTTTGGGACCTTGTCCCTGCTTTGGCGGTCCCTTCTCTTGAGCTGTAACTCGATGGAGGACCTTTTAACAGCGTGTGCTCGGTACTAACCTCCCTCCGGCGGGGCTTGCAAAACCCTTGTATCCTTGGATTTTCCGGGTGTTGTGGACAAGCGAAATCAGGCGAGTTTCGAGGATAAGTCTTTTTGAAGCGAGATGTTGAACAAAGCCTTAAAAGCGGCAAAAGAGTGGCAGGCGTCCCTGCTGCAAAGAAAACAATGCTCTGTTTCATCTAAAAGCGTCATGTCTCGAAAAACTCCGCTGGTTCGGATAATGTGTCCATGTTATTCTTGGATGCTGCTTGGAATGCTTCTTCTCTTGCGGTGGGCTTGGATGGGTGCATGCAGACTCAAAAGGCACATCTTTGCCGAAGGAAATGACAACAGACGCTATATTGCCTCGGCTCTTGCAGCGAAGCCTTGGCTGCGTGCGCCTCTTCAGGTCTCGGCATCAAGGAAGTGGTCTGTTTTCAGACTCAAAATGCCTTATCGATTTGATCACAGGTCACAAATCTGTGGTAGCTCTTAGAGGGATACTCCATGACATCGACGTGTTGAGTGCATCCTTCACCTTTATCTCTTTTGTGTTTATTTCTAGAGTCTGTAATGAGTCGGCCGATAGGCTGGCAAAAAATGCTCTGTTTCTTTTCACTAACATTCTCTTTGAGAGTGAGAACTCTATTGTACGTTAAGCTTAAAGAATGGAACGAAGGTTTGAACAAAAAAAAAAGAACGAACAATGAAATATAAATATTTGTTTGTATAATGGGATTAAAAGCCTCGCGATATGTCTCGTAATCACTAGTTTGGTTTTCGCGTCGTTATCAAAGTTCCACCCGCTAAAGCAATAGTACCCTCCGCGTATTCACACATAAATACATTTTAAATAATACTAGATACTTTACTCGTGTATTTAACTCAATGCCTAATCCACGAGTCATCTGGATCATCCTAAGCCTCTTTGTATGTACGAGTAGAATAAAGAATAATCCTTTACTTTCTTTTACGAATTAAGAAAGACATGGATTCATAAAAAAAAGTAAATAAAAGTAGATACACCATTACTAATTAATTTGGCAAATGTATCTCTAATGTGTTGAATATATAATCAGCTGTAAGCTAAATCGCTGATATAATCATCTAACAAATGAGGATGATCAACACCATTGTTCATGGATTTTCTACATAAGTATCTCACAAATCCTAACACAAAAAATAAAATAAATGAATATCTCAAATGTTTAGATATCCATCAAAAACATCTCAAATGAAATATTTTGAAATATTTATGGTGTGGTATTTAAACATTTGAGATACTCATTTATTTTATTTTGTGTTGAGATTTGTGAGATACTAATGGTTGAGAATCCATATATATGTTAGTTTTTAGTTATGGGTTTCCATCAAGATATCCAGTCTAGCTAATTACTATATTTATTTATATGTTATATTTTTTTTTGAAAACCTTACTTAGATACTATTGATAAGGTTGTTTTTACACGGCTTCGTTTTACTAAATTATTTTCTTCGAATGATACACATTGCAGTGAATCTAAATTGTATCTTAAGATGTTTATTATAATTAAGAATAATTAGGAGAAACAATATTTCTTGTTACATTTCTATTTTAGTTTTATTCAAAAAGCACATGAAAATCATCAATTTATTAATTCTTATAAGAAAAAGTTATTTGGTTAATAATTTTAAACAAACAAAACGGATTATTTGCAACGGATCATTTGCAAGACATTCCCTTGAAAAATGAAAAACCCTTCAAAAATGTTTCTTTATTAACATGGTGGTTGCAATTACTCGATTGCTTTCGGTAGGTAAGGCATTAATACCTTCGGGTCTTCATCAACAAGCCCATGAAAAAATAACTAAATTTGATATCAATTCTCTTGATAAACTTAAACCAGTGTTTGAGTTCAAAAGAAAGATGCATCATATATTTGCTTGAGTATAAGAATGTTCTCATCATGTTATGTCTAAATTTGGTTAAAAAAATTCTCAAAAGTTCTCTTTAATTTAATCCAAGCACATTTCATTTAACATTATTTCACATTTCACAATAACATAACAAGTTGGTTCGATTTTTCTTAAAAGTGATGCTTAGTCAACCGATTTAAACCATCATCGATATTATAGATTTTTGATGAACTTCACTCAAAAAGGTTTATTCCCTTTCTGGTTTTATCACTTCTTAATTTGTACAAATGTTGCAATTTTCTTCTTGTAATACTCACCAAACTATTTGATTTGGTATTGAACACTTTTGTTAAGAACTGCTAAAGTTAGATAGCATTATGGGTTCCTCATTTTAGTTTAACACTTTATTTTTTATAACATAAATATTGCAGAAGACTTAGGAGTGGACCTTGGTAATTGCATATATTTAAAATAAACATGACTGTCCTATCTAATATTATGGAGAAATGAAAAAAAAACACATGTAAAAAGTGTCAACAATATATATATATATATATATATTATTTTTTCAAAAAAAAAAACAATATATTTTAAAAGAGCAAAATATAAGAACAGTAGAAAGATAACTTCGTATCAACATGTATGAGAGATTTTAGGATTCTAAGAATATTATAAAGATAGTATATGACTTAATTCTCGTATACTGTATATTTCTCTTCAATTTATAGATTGTAAGACTGATAAAATCATAGCTTGTATTATTTTTATGCATTTGAAGAGAAAGTTTTTTATGTTGAAAAAAGAAGATAATAAGACTCAAAGCAAAATTTAGGTGATGCTCTCACACTACAACAAAACTTGTCGATTAGAGTTTGATAGTGTAGCCGTCGCCGGCGAGCCTCACGCTCACTGATGAGAATCTCTTCTCCTTTCTTCCTCCTCTTCCTTTCTTCTTCCTCTTGCTTTCCGATGATGGGTCTTTTGGTTTGTGATTCGGAGTTATTTTCTCCAGATCTTCCTCTGATGTTCACGGTAGCTCTGAGTTTCTAAGCCCGCCAGACCCACCGGACCCTCCAGATCTACCGGATTTGGATTTTGACGGGTTTGTATCAAGTCTCGTGAGGGATTTGCCAGTCTTGCAGCGAATCCTTTGTCTGTCTGGTTCGGTAACTCTCTCAAGTAACTCAATTACGGCAGTATGCAGTCTCATCTACTGGTCTTCCCCGGCTCCTTCTAACGCTATCAGGTTATATTTTGGCCCTTCAAACTTCTCTCCTCAAGTCTCTCAGATTTGTGGATCTTTGGTAGTTGGGTTTGTTATAAGAAGTGATATACTCTTAGGCTGGTATTATGAAGCTTTGGTCACTGAGATTGATTTTCTCTATGTGTTGGTAAATGTCCAAAGTTTCGTTCACTTGTGCTGTTTGAGAAGTAGTCAAAGTTTCAGGATGTTTGCGGCTTTATTCATGTGTGGTTTGGGCTCTTTTGTCACTACTCTCAAAGTCTCCAATGGTAATTCTCTAGCCTTGGAGCAATCTCTTACTGTGATATACGTACAGTTCTTCGTTGGTTTGTGCTGTAACAGTGGATGCGTTGTTGCTATTTTCTCCCCATTCGTGGCAGCTGGGAAAGAAATGTGATAGTAGTTGCTTCCTTACATTGAACCGAAGTAGTTTGGGTCTTGATAGCCTAGTGTTTTCCGTTATGGAACCTACTTACCTTTAAAATCTTTCACTTGGTTTGGGTGATAGTTTTGCAGGGAGCATGGTGTTGTCAATGGAAGTTTTCCGTTTCATTAGTTCATGTACGAACTTGTATTCGGATACTCAAGATTCACCGGTATTACAAGGTTTTACCTTTCGGATTTATGACCTTCTGCCTTTGTTGCACTGTGTCTAACCCTTTTGGTTGCACAAGTTGTGATCATATCAACGGGTATCTCTAAGCTTGTCTACAAGGTAGACCGTCAAGAACTCACTAACCTTCTTTTTGAGAGTTGGTCATTCGATGTTCACCGGATCTTACTCGCTATTCGATCATTTATCTTTTCCTTTGTTGCTTTATATGCTCACTTTGCTTGTTGTTGTGCTTATGCTAAGACAAACTCTTTGGCTTGTGATGTCTTCCTATGTTGTAACACCTCCTCCTCTAATGGAGTTTTAAACGTTTAAGTTAATGAAGTAAAGTTTGATCAAAAAAAAGAAAGACTCAAAGCAATTGTAAGATATAAACTCATCTAGCCAATCTATGTTTTCTCGCCTTTGGCTCTCTTTTTCCTTTTTCTTTCTCTTTTTTTCCATCTCAATCCTCATATATGTTTTACCAATAATCAAAGTTATTAATAAATTATTGATTTATGTTTGCATGATCTGATAGGCCATTGCTTTTATTCGTTCATTAAAAGCATTCTACAACATTTGACATAGATTAAACCAACAAAAATCATTTTCCATTCAACATCTCGTTAACAACGTGAAAGTGAGGCCCATGGGGGTTGGAAAATCGCAATACATTTGGTGATTTTGTTCGAGGGAATGACTTATTAGATGATGCAGAGTACTCTCATACACGGGCTAAAGGGACATGTCTACATGAGAAAGAGAATCCTAATATTAGAACAATAGATTATTTGGTTATCATTGACCCAATCGCTGATGTTGAGTTTGCACAACTGGTGTGGCAACATCATGTAGTTGGGACTGTTCCTATGTGGTCCGATTTTATCTTCACCAAGAGGGTATTTACAGGCCCATCCATAGACCTAGTCACCAACAGCTTCATGCAGTTTTTATCGTGGTATTCAGAGTTGACGACCGTGGAAGGTATTATTGGATTATACAAAACAGCGCATGAAGAGACTGGGGACAAGGTGGCTTTTATTTTCTTCACCGAAAACAGAAGATGGAGACTTTCTTTGTTTATGGAAGTTTTCTACGATGAGAAAAAGAGCTATCCATAGAAGAAAAATGATTAGACAGTGGGAAAGAAGCAAAAAACCTATCTTTGGAAAATTTAATGTTATACATTTTCTAGAGTTTTCTGTTTTTGATTACATCTGAATCATTTCTCTTGGTAGTTTTAGAACATTTTTATGTTTGTTTGAGGATTTGCCTTTTGGAGAGTTTTTTGTTAGAGCAATTCCAATGGTAGTTTTGGTATATTATTGGTTAAATTTTCAAGAATTTTAGTATATTTTTAATTAAGTAATAATTATTAATCACATACATTAATATGTAACTTGATAATTACATGGTAAATAAATAATTACCATGTTGCTCTTATAAAATATAGTTTGAGACAGAAAAACTAAAAAAAAAAACTCATCTACTCGAAAAATGAAAAAACATTCCGTAGCGGCGGCCCATCAAACACTCATATCGAGCCTCAAAAGCCCATTTGTTATGAAACTTAAAGACGAGAGTGGCGCCGAGATAGTTATCGCATTCGTCGGGAAAAAAAAACACATTTGCAGAAGCCTCAACGATGGAGATTAGAGACGACTACAAGTTCCTGAGAGTCGAAGACGCTTTCAAGGCGTTGCATCTCAACATCAGCCTCATCGGAGTCATCGTCGAGTTAGACTTTCCCACCGCATCTGGTATATCGAATCCCTCTCTCCCAAAACCCTTCGCAAACCCCAATATATATAGCTTCGTCGCTGATGATTTTAACTTGTTTTAGATTGTTCATGTACGTTGAAAATCATCGATCCGTGGCACTCGGGATCTGGCCTTCCTGTAAAGCTCATCGCTCGTGCGAATCGATCGCTTCCTCGAGTCGAATCGATCGGGGATGTAATCTTCCTCTCGAGTGTGAAGGTGGCGATTCATACACTACCATTCGTGTGCTCTTGTTGATTGATGACAGTCTCTTTGTTATTAAAAACGCAGATTGTGCTTGTTAATCGGAAGATCACTGCTCTCTGCAACGAAACGTCGTCGTCGTTTGCGTTATTCAACGGGGAGCATGGGGAGGGTTTGTACCGTACCAGTCTTCGCCTAAGTTTCGGATTAGAGATCAGGATAAGAGCTTTTATCAAATCTCAGAGAGTGGATGATAACTTATAAGTTTGACGATGGTAAAGCATTGTTCATTGAAGATTCCATATGCAATTGGATGATTTTTTTATTTATTTATTTTGCTTTTGTTTATTGGTAGGGTCATGTTGTTTCACATCCCTGAAAGATATCAAAGAAGGGGAGCATTTAAACCTTAATTGCCAGGTTGATTGTTTTGGTCTTATCTTTCTTTTATGGTCTTTTGACATTGTTTCTCATTTTTTATCGCTCTTCAAGATTGTTCACGTTTCCAAGGACGATAAAGATAGGTGTTACATCTTCGTTTGGGATGGAACTGAGATGCCAGCGTGCAGTTTCGTGGTAAAGTAAGTCTGTGTACTTCTCCCTATTCTAGCTCTTCTTTCGAATTTTGGTTTTGAGATCCCTTTTTTTTTTAATATTCCAAACGTAATGTGTTGGTTCTTGAGAGCTCAGTGTTTTCGCTTACAAACAGGTCAGAAAGGCTTCCTTTATGTGTTGAACCAGAGATGATGCTGCCCACTCATGTGTTACGCACGTTTCCTACTTTTGGTTCAGTCTTGAGGATCATAGTAGAGAATGTTACTGAGAAGCAGGCCATTCAGGGTCTGAAGCCTGGTCAACACGTGAAGTTTCTGAACCTTTTCCTCCAAGTAAATATGGGATTATGGAGCGCCACTTTTAGTCCCTCTACAAAGATGCAGTACACAATGAGCAGAGAAATGCAATCCTTTTCACCTCAAAGGTTTGTCTCTTCACTTTTTCTTATTTAACAAAGATTTCTTACAAATTCAAAATGTGCAGAGAAAAGTTCTCATCGAGATGGAACCCCATCACACGCTGTATTAGTAGTCCTTCTCACTCAGGAATCACAGGTTATAACTCATAGTTTATTTTCTTGAGCTTTCGACTTCACTTAGCATAATGTTGAAGGTTATTTTGGTAATATATTTATAGGGGTTGCCCATGAGGACGCTCCGTTTGTGACTCTGATGGACATGCTGACCTATAGCAATGTATTGTATCCCAAAAGCTATCATCTAATCTTAATTTTTCGAGCAAAAGTAATGAAAGACTTTCTAAACTTAATGTTTAGTTATACTTACTCAGGTGACTGCTAAATTCAGGTGTGTTGTTCGGTTCATACAAGTGTTTCCTAGAGATGTCAGAAACTTCCACGATTTGAACGGCAAATTCAAACTGCTAGCAATACTAGAAGATGCAACCGCCAGAATCCACGCTTCTCTGTATGCTGATGAAGGGGTAAATATTCTATTCAATGTTATGTTCCAAGGATTCCTTCAAGGGATTGTCTTTTATATATATATATGTATCCGCCATTATGACAGGATAAGTTTTTCGGGTGTGACCCATCTGATGAAGAAGCTCTGATCAAGAAGCTGAATAAATTGCTGGGAGGTGATAGGATGAACGAAGCTCCAAGAAATCCTCCATGGGTGCAGTGTTGCTTGTTCTCTTACTACAGAAACAAAAATGATCAATGGGGAAGCAGAAGATTCCGGATTTTTGATACATGGATCAACGCTAAATGAGACGCATTAAATCAATGACTATATCAAACAGTTAATTATTGTTACCACAGTTATTAACATTGACAAATGACAAGAAGTTCATATTGTTAATTCCGGTGGTTAAGTAGTTTTTAGTCGCCAAGGTCACTTTTCTGACATCGTGATTAATCATGTTTACCATCTCTGATGAGGTTTAACACCACTAAGTAGTTCTTTCTCTGTTTCAAAATAATACACATTTTAGATTTTTCACGCAGACTAATAAAACATATTAAATGCATAATTTTTTGTGATTATATATTTTTTATAATTTTAAATTAATAAGAATTCAAAAAATGTAATTAATTTTTTTGAAGTTAATAATTAGCCATTATTAGTTGATAGAATATAATTCTAAAATATGTACCATTTTGGAACAGAGGGAATAGTAAATTTAAATATGAATATATATCTATTTTATTTACATGGAACCATACAATAAAAAAAAATACTTATTGTTGAACAAGAAACTGATCTTCTCGAACAAATGCTGATTTATTAAGCTTGTCTCTTCGGTTCTGGTTCCTCAAGTAGTGGCACAGACAAACAGAGTTGTATTTGTGTTGGTGCCGATGAAAAACATTCATGTGGTGTCAACTCTTGATCCTCCCTGTTAGCAAATCACTTTCGGATATCTCCATTCCCACTTCTACCTTCTGATTTTCCCCTTGAAGAAGATCGAAGAAACTCTTGAGAAGAGAATGATGCAGAGAGATATTTGGATATATCTTAATTATCTAGTTTATTACTTATTTTAAAATTTATCTTGATTAGTTAGAATTATCTTTAATGATTTTTAATAGTTTTAAGGTTATTTAGTTTTTATATAAATAGGTTTACTATGCCTAGAGTTGTATTAAGACTTTGATAATTAATAAACTAGCTGTTGGTTTATACCTTATTCGATTTGATTAAATTCATCAAGCAGGAAGTTGGTCTTAAGAAGCTATCGAAATAAACTCTTGATCGATCCAAGAATAGATCTCTAAGAACCCTAAAGTTCATAGATCGACCATTCAACCTATTTGTCCGCTGCATCAAACAGGTTGAATACTATTCGTCTGCAAGGAAATCGAGCGTACAAGGGAGTACTTGTTGTCTAGTTTGCTTCAAGAGCCCATAGCTAGTTATTTGGTTCGTTCTTTACAGGATTAGCTTATTCTTTATACAAAACGCTCTTCAAAATTAAAAAACCACTTGATGTAACAAAGATCTTTTTGATTGAATATAACTTCACAATCATTCAAAAAAAGAAAAAGAAAAATAATTCTAAAACAGCCGAGACTCAACGTAAAAGGTGATGGAAAATGACAATCATTCAAAAGAAAAAGACCCTTTTCCATCACCTTTTGCCTTGAGTTTCTGCTATTTTAGAATTATTTTTTTTTATTTTTCCTTAAAAGATTTCCTTTTCAAAACGCAAATTGAGGCCAACAACTCAGAAAACAAATACCAGGCTCAACCCACCCATATCCGGAAAAGCAAAAGCTGCACCAAGGAAACAGGTTGAAGCGGTTGAGTAGAGATTCAGTTTGCTCATCAACAACAGATTCTCCCAAGGAAAAGCCACCTGCTACGTCCCATCTCCAATCGAGAATTTATATTTTACAATCCACATGCATGCATAAAAAAATAACATAACCATACTGAGAATATGTTTAAGACTATCTGCCAATCGAAAACAAAGTTAAAACCAGGTCTGTTAAAAAAAAAGAAGAAGTTAAAACCGGTACATGGCCACATCAACCAAATAAGAGATGGAAAGCGTTTTCTCTCCTCCCCACGTTCTCACAAAGACATAATTAGAGTTTCTCCTGCTCCCACACAGTAATGTGCCAATGACATGTTGTCCTTCTTTAGAAATCCGGCTTTTCCCCATAACTTCTGTTTGTTTGCTGGAATTTGGATCTTCCTAGCTATTTTCTCCTTCAAACTTGCCACGTTTTCTGATAACGACTGCAGAGTGATCTCAGTGACTTGCTCACTGTTCACGTTTGGAAAAGAAACCCTGATTGTAACAGAACCCTGAAAATGTGCGACTGCTGATCAGTTACAAGTCAAGTCAAACAAGAAAAAAAAACAGGGAAAAACGTTAACCGAATGTTGAACGAGAAACTGGTCTTCTGGAACAAGTGCGGACTTATTAAGCTTGTCTCTTTGGCTCTGGTTCCTCACGTAGTGGCAGTGGTGGAGAAGGAAACGCCACTGAGATCCCTTTGGAAGCGGCACAGGCAAACAAGGTCGCATTTGTGTTGGGGTCGATGAAAAACATCCATGTGATGTCAACTGTTGATCCTCCCTGTTAGCAAAATAGTCAAGCGCACCCACGTAAGAATGCAAATCACTCTCGGACATCTTCGTGTTAGGAGTTTTGAGGGCTCCTAAGACAAATGTTGTAGTATAGTGATTGTCGAACCAGTTCTGAGGGATATCAAAGCACCGAGAATGCAAATACTCACTTAATCTAAGTGCAACCAATGATTTAGATGAGTTTTAAGCTATGACTAAAACTAAAAAGCAATAACAGAATGATATTTTCTTGACTAAGGGAAAAGAAAACTCATGGCATAGGGATTAGACCTTGGGTGATCAAGTTTCGAACTAAGGATGACAAATGATCAATCAAACTATCGACCTTAAGCCTAGACACAATTCTAAGCAAGCTCTATGTCTAGATGAATGCTCATTTGCTAACATATCTCAAACATCAAATGTCTTTGGTTGAATAATATGAAAGCAATCATTACTAACAAGTCTACTAGCTATTTTAGCACCTTTAACAACAAATGTCTTTGGCAAAGTATACTAAAAGCCTAGGAGAGTTGTCTCAGGCATTTCATCAGACACCTTTTGGGTGGAAAATGCCTATTGATCAACTTTTGAGTGGCCAACTCAGAAGATGCATTATGAATACTCTACTAGCAAGGAACAAGAATGATCTGCACTAAAACATCTTAGAACTAACCTAATCACCCTTAATCTCCCTAACCCATGAATTCAAAAAGGTGATTACTCACTAATCTCCATGATTCCTCTTAAACCCATATTGGATTTCAGATTAATCATGTAGAGAAATAGATAAGAAATCAACAAGAACACAAGAACATAACAGTCAAAATCCAAGAGATGAACTTCTCAAGAGAGTTTTTGTGTATTTCTCAATAGATCAAAAGATAGTCTTCTCCTGGTGGCTTACAGAGTATTAAAACATAGGTTTAGAAAATAAAAGCGTGCATAATGAAATGACCAAAAGGCCCTTAAGTAAAATAGAAAATCGATCCAACAATAGACGCGGAGCGACCTCGGCATGTCGCTCCGAGAGGGGTGTGAGATGCGAGCGACCTCGGCGCGTCGCTCTGGACTGGTCGCTGTGGTGAGGTCGCTCTAGGAGCTGGAGCGACTTCGCCTTGTCGCTTCAGGAGGTCGCTCCGGCGTATAGAGGCGGCGAGTTCATGGCGTCGCTCGGTAGGTCGCTCTGGCTGGAGTGACTTGAGATAGTCGCTCTGGGCTGGTCGCTCCAGGCAGTACTCGTCCAAAGATCACTCTAATCACCTCCTTTGAGCTCCAAATGCACCCAAGTGTCTCCAAGAACTCCATGTGGTACTCCAATACCTGATAGAGACATATGTATACAAAATACAACCTAGACATGGCTTAATCCTAATCTATATGATGAAAATGCACATGAATAAATGGATAAAACAATGTGAATATGCAAGATATCACATCTCCACTCCCACCTCTACCTCCGATTTTCCCCTTGAAGGAGATTGAAGAAACCCTCGAGGACATCTCTCTCGGACAAGTACATGAAGGCATTAATACATTGGAATAAACAGTCACAAGCCGATAGAAAAAACTGTACCTATCTTCGGCATGATAAACTTGAACTGAGCGTTTAACGAGAGTTATCTATTATAGCCAATCTCCTTTTCAAAGCCATCCAAAATGCATACCCATACCTCACATAAAGCTGGCTGTGACCTTGATAATACCAAGCTGCCTACGTGTGATCCCTTTAGGATATGTAAATGGATAATCGCGAGGTATTGGAGGATCCGTAAATAGAGGATTGGGTTGACCTTGTGCATCATCATCAGTTGGTGGAGCATCAAGCATACCATCAGACAACATTTGTGCTGAAATGCATCCAGGCGATTTCCACTTTCCATCATCACTACAAGCAAAATAGTCAAGACATCAGAAATCATGCACATCAACAACATCCCTCTCTATCTCTACTCCTCCTCCTCATCATGCTTTTTCCCTTGAAGGAGATTGAAGAAACCCTCGAGGACATCTCTCTCGGACAAGTACATGAAGGCATTAATACATTGGAATAAACAGTCACAAGCCGATAGAAAAAACTGTACCTATCTTCGGCATGATAAACTTGAACTGAGCGTTTAACGAGAGTTATCTATTATAGCCAATCTCCTTTTCAAAGCCATCCAAAATGCATACCCATACCTCACATAAAGCTGGCTGTGACCTTGATAATACCAAGCTGCCTACGTGTGATCCCTTTAGGATATGTAAATGGATAATCGCGAGGTATTGGAGGATCCGTAAATAGAGGATTGGGTTGACCTTGTGCATCATCATCAGTTGGTGGAGCATCAAGCATACCATCGACAACATTTGTGCTGAAATGCATCCAGGCGATTTCCACTTTCCATCATCACTACAAGCAAAATAGTCAAGACATCAGAAATCATGCACATCAACAACATCCCTCTCTATCTCTACTCCTCCTCCTCATCATGCTTTTTCCCTTGAAGGAGATTGAAGAAACCCTCGAGGACATCTCTCTCGGACAAGTACATGAAGGCATTAATACATTGGAATAAACAGTCACAAGCCGATAGAAAAAACTGTACCTATCTTCGGCATGATAAACTTGAACTGAGCGTTTAACGAGAGTTATCTATTATAGCCAATCTCCTTTTCAAAGCCATCCAAAATGCATACCCATACCTCACATAAAACTGCGCTGTGACCTTGATAATACCAAGCTGCCTACGTGTGATCCCTTTAGGATATGTAAATGGATAATCGCGAGGTATTGGAGGATCCGTAAATAGAGGATTGGGTTGACCTTGTGCATCATCATCAGTTGGTGGAGCATCAAGCATACCATCAGACAACATTTGTGCTGAAATGCATCCAGGCGATTTCCACTTTCCATCATCACTACAAGCAAAATAGTCAAGACATCCCGAGAAATCATGCACATCAACAACATCCCTCTCTATCTCTACTCCCTCCTCCTCATCATGCTTTTTCCCTTGAAGAATATTGAAAACCCCTTCGAGAAATGTTTCTTTGCAAGCATGTTGGTTAGGTTTACTCGCTGGCCGCTTCCAGTAGCACAAGCATCAACAAGCTCAAGTAGAACATTAAATCTGCAATCACTTGCATTGATAAAGGCAAATTGGGGTTTCGGGTTCATAGTCACGCTATTCACCAAATCGGGCCAGAAATGCCTCCCATACCTCACCACAAAATGAGCTGTGAGTTTAATAACGCCAAAATCATTGGGTTTCATCCCTTCAGGACACTTAATTTCTACAACTGGAGGCTGTGCAACATAATTAGTAGAACAAGGAGGTTTGATACATTGTTTCTGATGAGCATTTCGGTATTCAACAATCTTGTTTCGATAAAAAGCTAGATAAGGATGGTTGGGGATCCTCAGAAAGTTGTATAGTTTATTATTCACATTATCCTCCAAGAACCTGCTCTCCATCCACAACCCATGCTTGGCGACCAAACGTGCAATTCCCTCCATAATAAACCTGACTTCTGGATCAATGTTTGGATCATCCTCACTTGAACTGGACATCTTTTTCTACCAAAAAAAAAACAGATGAACAATCAGATCTTCTATAGGTTGATTAAGGAGGAGATAAAACATCAATACATCCACCCCGAACATCAATATATAAAACTATTTATTGAGAACCATCCAAACATCATTATCGTAAAGAAGGAGCTCCAGAAATATCGGAAACTTCAGCTCTGGTTGAAGTTTTCTTAATTGTGTGTTAGTTAGACATTTCTATCCTAACAAGTAAGAGCATTTCTAAGGGAGACCGCTAAGTGCTGGGCCCCACAGGAAGAAGAGGTGTCAAAAAGTCAGATTAAGCGTCGAGTCTTCGCTGTTAGCGGGTTCACTGGCGTGGCATCGTGATTTGTTCATTTTTAATTTTTTGTTTTTAGTCAGACAAAAAACCAGAAAAAAAAATATTAAACATCCTATTTTTTTAAGGGTGCTTTTTTTTTGAGAAATACTTCTCTCGTGTACTTGTACCGTTATGCTTCATTCTTTTCTTTTTTCAGTTATGCTTCATTCTAAATGATAATTCATATATTTATACGAAAAACTATTTTATTTACATGGAACCATACGCTAAAAAGATTATTACACAAAACATATATACCTCTCCAACAATATCACATAAAGTCCATGTACGCAAATAATGAAGATAAACAACTAAAGATAAAAATAAACAAGTGCATATAAATGAAAACGGAATCCGAACACAATAGCATTTGACTTTGACTAGCATCAAAAGTCAATGTCACACTTGGTCCGCTGAAACTGAAACCCGCTGGTTACATTAGAGGAACCGAGAGGAACCTTGAGATCACACCTAACCTTGGGCTTGAACCTCCACGACTTGATCAACCCAAACTTAAACCTCACCCTAAGCCTCAGCTTCGCGTCGATCCTGTATATCCCCGACTTCAAATCCTCGTCCAGATCCTTCCGATCTCCGCCGTTAAGCACCACCAAGCCCTGTCCCTCGAGCTTACTCCCCACCTCCGTCGTGTTCTTGTGCCCCTGGTAGAACGGCGCCACGTTGCCGTTACCGAATCTTTGGTCTCCGTAGTATCCCCTGACCTCGATCTGGTCGTAGTAGACGCCGATGCGGCGGTTAGGGTTCCGGATCGTGAAGTTGAGGTCGAGGTTGTAGCGGAGGTTGTTGTCCGCGCCGAGCGTGAACTGCGTGAGCTTGGCGTCGGCGACGTGGAACTTGATGGCGTTTGGTCGGAAGATTAGCCAGATGATCAGAGCGGCTATGCCTAAGAGGATGGCTATGGTGATGAGGATGTTGAAGATGACGCTCAAGATGCAGCATCCGCAGCAGCCGAGGCAGTCGCCTATGCAGCCGCAGCAGCCGCCGCCGCCTCTGCCGTGGCTGTGAGAGACTTTCCTTGGAGGTGGGATCGATGGGCCGTAGTAGGCGCCGTTTAAGTCCTGGTGGTGCCTGTCTCCCATGTGTTCGATGAAAAGCTTCTTTGTTTGTGTGATGATTTGTAAAAGGATGAGAGGAAGTAAAAAGGGAATAATTAATGTTATTAGGTGGAGGAGGAAGAGGGGTGGTTTATATACACTGTAGAGATAACGTGTGTGTTAGATAAAACGTTTAAATTAACGCGGTTTTGTTTTTGAAAGTCAAATGTGACGCGGCCGTTTAATATTGTAAGGTGATTTGATTAATTAGAGGTTACTTGCTAGTTGCGGCACAGTTCTTACTTTTTTAGATTTTTAGGACAACGAATTAATAAACATTTCACATTTTTTCATCATAATTGGTTAACACCTCTTTGTTTCTTTTTTAATCTAAGATAAATTTGTGATAAACTGGGCGTTGGTCTTTTCCGTGTGCTAAAATATCTATACGTGAATATCTGTAGAATAACAAAGGAGATGTATACATGTGTGGATGTGAAAAATCCTTAGTGCGGTAGTTGGTTTTGGGATATTGTAAAGGGAGTCATCTTTACAATGTCATACAAACCTTCCAAGAAACTTCCTTAAAAGCGACTGCTCTAAGCTAGCCATGTTTTTGTTTTCGAATCTTGACTAAAGACTTATAAGCAGCAGTTAGAAACTGAAATACGAATATCAATAAGTCTATACAACATTACAAACAAACCTGTCCGGGTCTGAAATTACGAAACTATAACAATATATATTAAGAACACATATATCTTTGATCTATACTTAATTAATAGGTTGCAATCGAGGTGGGGTTTACCGCGGAAGATTTAGAGATTAGAGCGGTTTTTCAACAAAAGAAAATGTCAGTTACATTTATTATAACATGAGTGACGAAACAAAATGTCTTCAATTCTACTACTCATAAATTTTTATTTCGAATAATGAAAATGTCTGATGTGAAATATTTCTCAGCTTCAAAGAAAATAAAGCATAGCAAAGACTTGTAATGTTTTAATGCTAAAACCAAGAAAACTAAGGAAAGTTGGTGTTGAAGATAGATGTTGTGACCTTTAGTTGCAAACGAAGATTAGGTGAAGAGATGCTTTCAAATGTTACATCTTTCTTAAATAAGAATGGTCAAGCAAATTTAATTTATAGAATAAAAACTAGATCGCAACTCAACTATATTATATTCTAAAACAACTATATCAAATTAATAAAATATGAAAGCAATATATCTAAAAAAGCCTTGAATATGAGAGGTAATATGTTTTTTTCATTAGGGTATCCTTTCGAAGTTTAACAATAATAATAATCCTAAACACGAAGGTTTCTATAAATTAAGTTCTTTCACTAGCTGGTTGCTTTTAATGATAAATTAAAACCATTTAAAAGAAAACATGATGAACAAACTAGTTAGATTTACAAAATATTGGAAGAGGGAGAAAATGATTTGTCAATAGGTGTTGTATGGATTCGCTCTGCTTGCTTTTATTCTAGAATTTTTTGCTACACATTATTTTAATTCTAACCACTAAACTGCTTACTTTTTTTGTTATTATGGGTTTGTTTGCATGAAGTAGTTCAATGGAATGCGAGTATGAAAATGATGAGGACTTTAGTTGTTTGTAGGGATTGGAACTTGTAGGAAGCGATATCACTATCTTTTTGATGTTGAAATTCCTCTGAAAAATTGTTCGAGAAACCGTGTCAGTCTGTTATGTAGGTGACTAACAAGTAATTAAGCTCAAATGGATGTTGTGATAAAACCATGCACATTCATACTCAAAAAATATATCTCATATATTAAATCCTACCAGATTTGTTTTTGTTGGTAATCATTGTTAGAATATGAACTCCAAACCTAATATGTTCACCGCCGGTTTATTTTTATGATTCCTAAAACACGTGGAACAGTTGTTTATGAAAAATATCATAGGAGAAAACTATTTGTTAGTAGATTACGATCATATTATGTAAATGGGAATCCTGGAAATATGTTTGTATAGAGATGTGTTCACAATTCCATCATCATTCGTGTGATATTCTTTTAACTACATTAGCTCACATATACATTCCATATATTTATTGATATCATAATATACAGCCATTTTTTCTTACTTTATAATATCAAATAAAGAGATGTGTTAGAAAAAAAACAGCAAATAAGATATGCTTTAGCTTTTCATATTTTTCCATACTAGTATCCATATATTATCAAATAAACATTCCATTATTTATGTTTAAGACACAACCAGAAACATGACCGAAGCTTGACCAAAACAACACAAACTAGAAATATGAAATGAGAATGCAAAGACACAACAACAACTTTAATTTCAAGACAACATTAAATTTTATTATTCGACGGCTGCTTCATTAGGCATCGCCTGCACCACCGGACTACTTGCTGCTCCCTCCGCCATCAGATGGTTTTTTGTTCAGGTCGAATCGAGATGCCTTTTTGGCTAAATGAGTCTTATCGCCATGTTTTTGAACTTTTGGATCAGCGAAGAACCACTTATCCATTAAATTGGCAATTCCCTTCCTACCCGTAGTTTTCTTACTTGCATTTTCGTCAGCCTTTTTCGTCGATCCTTGCATCCTTGGCTGGGAATCAGTTTTTCTTGCCCTGCCGTCGCTTTTAGTTTCTTTCTTTTATTTTGTGATGGTGAAATATAGACATGCACTTGTAATCTTATATATAGAGAGTTGAGAGGAAGAGATAAGGGCACAAAACTGAAGTTTCTGAGTTGTAGTGTTTGAACTACTGTTAAGTGTGTGTTTGTTAATTAACTACTAGCAAAATGTACCTACCTACCTACCTTAAAGTCCAAATCTCTGAGAATGACGGTTGAATGCTAACAAAGATTGGCCAACAGCAACAACTAACACATTATAAAGCTCACTTACCGCACTGTCACTACAAGAAAACACGGACAATACCGACGGAAAAACCGACCGAAAAATCGGTCGATTTTTTCCAGCGAATTAAACTTGTTAAATCTATTCGAAATCAAATTCGAGTCGAACTGCGTGGAAAATCTTGTGAGAATAATTTCGTCGGTATTTGGTCATCACGATCCCGACAAAACCGACAAAAATATGACCGTTGCAAAAGCCGACACATACCGACGAATACCGACGCAGTACCGACAATTTTGGAATTGGTCAGAATTCCGTCGGTATATTCCGACGGAATACCGACGGATTGAACAGCCGTTTCACTTCCCGATGGAATACCGACGAATTTGCAGCCGTTGCACTTCCCGACGAAATACCGACGAATTATGTAGCCGTTAGTATCCGTTTAAATTACCGACGGAACACCGACGGGTTTTGTGCGTTAATTTAGCGTTATTATTCCCGACGAATACCGCGAATATTTTCCGTCGGGAAGTTTTCAATTCATTATAAATCGACCTCTCCTTCATTCATTCAAATCACAACAAAACAATATAAATTATGGGTACTCCTTACAATTTCCGTTCTTGGTTAGATCAACCTCATATGGATCCAAATACAAATTTACTTACGAAGGAATACGCACGTGGTATTCAAGAATTCATGGGGGTGGTTCAAAGTCAACCGGAAGCAAGAACAAGTAAGTATTTATTATGTCCATGTTCTACTTGTAAGAATAATATCCGTGTCAAAAAATGGAAGTATGGAGTCATTTATATTTGAAAGGATTTACGTGGTTATAAGATTTGGTATCTTCATGGAGAAAGATTTGAGTATGGTAGTAGTAGCGAACCTCAAACTGCCGATAGGTTAGATGAACCAACCACAAATGTAGATTTTGGGGTAGGGACTGTTCAGATGGTATATGATGCATATGGAGAAAATTTACCGTTGGGTGAAGAGGAAGGAGATAGACAAGAACAACCCAATTTAGAAAAGTTCCCATGTGAAGAGGAAGGAGAACGAGAACAACCCAATCTAGAAGCGAGAAGATTTTTGAAATGTTAGATGCAGCTAAGCAGCCATTGTATCAAGGATGTAAAGATGGGCATTCACCTTTATCATCCATGAAGTCGATTGATGGCTAAAGACTGACTATAATTTGGTGAAGAATGTGTGGATCACGATTGCAGATTTTGTTAGAGATGTTCTACCGAAGATAATCTTGCACGGCTCATATTATGAGGTACAAAATTGGTCGCTGGTCTTGGCTTACCATATCGGTGATAGATGTATGCATCGATAAGCGCATGATTTCTTGGAAGCGAGATGAGAACGAGGAGAATTGTAAATTGCCGGAAACCTCGTTATCGAGGATACAGTGGAAGAGTTCGGTGCCATACAAACGAATGTGGTATTTGCCGTTGACTGAAAGATTAAAGAGGTTATATCAGTCCGAACGAACAATGAGAACCAATGAGATGGCATGCGAGCACTTAACAAATGGTGAGATAACACATCCTTCCGATCGAGGCGTGGAAGCATTTTCAATCAACATATCCGAATTTGCATCCGAGGTAAGAAATGTGTATCTTGCATTATGCAGATGGTTTCAGCCCATTTGGAAAGCATGGAAGACAATATTCATTGTGGCGGTAATCTTGACACCTTACAACTTACCACCACATTTGTGTATGCGACGAGAGTTTTTGTTCCTCTCAATTCTCGTTCCCGGGCCAGATCATCCTAAGAGATCACTGGATGTGTTTCTTCAGCCATTGATATATGAGCTGCAATTATTATGGGAGCACGGTGTTCATACATCACGATGTTTCGCGGAAGAATTTTCAGATCGCGGCAGTACTTATGTGGACAATAAGTGATTTTCCAGCATATGGTATGTTATCTGGATGGACCACGCATGGGAGGCTATCATGTCCTTATTGCCAAGACAACACAGATGCTTTCCAACTAAAAAATGGTCGGAAAACGTGTTGGTTTGACTGTCACAGGAGATTTCTACCACACGATCATCCATATCGTAAGAGTAAGACATTGTTTACAAAGAACAAGAGGGTGTTTGACAGTCCACCTGAAGAAGTAAGTGGCAAAAGTTGAAGGAACAATTAAGAGATTTTGGTGCAGATAGAGCGCCCGGTGGGTGGAAAGCGGACATGAACCGATTTATGGTGTAGGGGAAAATCATAATTGGCATAAGAAAAGTATCTTCTGGGATTTGCCCTATTGGGAGTTGTTGCGGCACTGTTTAGATGTCATGCATATTGAGAAGAACTTTTTCGACAATTTGATGAACACCATCCTTGATGTCCAAGGCAAGACGAAGGATAACTTGAAGTCAAGACTGGATTTGGTTGATATTTGTGCTCGTCCCGAACTTCATGTTGATGAGCACGGTAAAGGTCCTATTCCTATCCAGACGGTTATGCATCAAGTTTGCGTAATTGTGTTGATAAAAGTGAAGGGAAGTTTACTGGCTTGAAGAGCCATGATTGTCATGTAATGATGCAGCGCCTCCTTCCTTTTGCGTTTTCTGCACTATTGCCACGAAATGTCCACGAAGCAATCGCAGGTACTTTAAAATTTAACATAGTTAAATTAATTGTCATATTATTTTTTAATGCTTATATATATATATATGCTTATGGAATTTGTTTTCTTCGTGTATGTAGGGATAAGTGCTTTCTTCCGTGATTTATGCTCGAGATCACTCACATCAGATGGTATTCGCAATTTGGAAGTTAAAATACGGTGATCCTTTGCAACCTCGAAGATATTTCTTCCATCATTTTTGATGTTATGGAGCATCTTGCTATTCATCTTGCGAGAAGCGGCACTTTCGGTGGTCCGTCGCGATGCAGGTGGATGTATTTGTACGAACGGTTTATGTTTCATCTGAAGAAGAAGGTCAAGAATTTAAGCAAGGTGGAGGGATCAATAGTGTCTCAGTGCATCAATGAGGAAACCTCAAACTTTGCTGAATACTACTTTCCATCGAAATTGAACAAAAGTCGAAGACACGCGGCATGATGATAGAGGTGAAAGGGCAACTTATTATGTTTATGTGCCAAACATGTTTACACAAATTGACGACATAGTGGAAAGTCAACGGACGGATACTACAGTGGCTGAGCATGCTCATTTGCACACATATTTGCTTACAAACTGCGAAGACATTCTTGAATATGAGAGGTACATAGATTTAAAACTATGAATTATTTGCAATATTTTTGACACATATCTAACATTTTGTGTTTTTTACAGTATTTACTTGGCAGAGATGCGCTTAAAGTACCCGGATGCGACCGAAGAACAACTCGAACAACTCAAGCAAAACAACTTTGCAACATGGCTTTCTGATTATGTAAGTGTCTACTCAGTAATTAGTGGTAACTAATCATTTTACTTATTATCTTTTAATGAAAGAAAACATTTTTTTTTTTATAGGTAAGCCATTGTTTAGCTACTGGGCACCCACCTAAAGATTGGTTACGTGAGATAGTTTGTGGTCCAAAGTTTGTTCGCGAAGTCATATCCGAGATATTGCACTCGAGGATATGCATTGAGTTCTTAAGGAAAATCGTAAGGAGAACAGTTGATTGTGGGGTTTCTTCGTCATCCGGAGGCGATGTGTACTCTGTAACATCGCGAGATTTTGGAAATTCAGTACCGGAATGATTGGCATGAGATGTATTGTCTTCAATTGTGAGTGGTACGACAACGTTGTTGGTCGCGAGTAAGCACCGACGATTCGGTGTTACATCGTACATTAGCGGCGGCGACTGGATTTTTACGATCCATTCATTCTTGCTTCACAAGCTGACCAGGTATGTATGTTGAAATATATTTTCCATCGAAGTAATCATATATAATTACTTGACTTATATAATTTATAATTTTTCAGGTTTGCTATATTCGTTATCCGCGGATTGGGCAAAGGAACGATCCTTGGATCGTTGTCATGTCAATAAATCCCGAAGCCGAGTACAAGGAGTATTTGATCCACTACAACAACAATTAACCGAAGAGAACGGCGAGATTGGAGAGTTTGACGAAGACGATTCAGATTCATCATGTTCATCATCAGATAATTCCTCAGATGCGAGTAGATACTCTTTTATGAATGTATATGCAAATTACTTTTAAACATTGTAGATTTCTTCTAAAACAAATTATGGGTTTGAAGCGTTGTATACTTTAAAATTAAAAAATAAATTAGATTTGTTGATTTCAAAATCTAACGGTTTTGATTGATTGATTATATACGGTTTTGATTGAATGGTTATATATATGTCATGTTCAAAGTTTTAAAGCGTGAGAATACAATGGTGAGATTTGTAAAACAAAATCAAACTGAAACTTCGAAATTGATAATGTCCGTCGGTATTCGTCGGTATTCGTCGGTATTCGTCGGTATTCGTCGGTATTCGTCGGTAAATACCGACGGAATACCGACAAAACCCTCAAATTCTAAGGGTTAGGTAGAATCGTCGGTAAATACCGACGGAATACCGACAAAACCCTCAAATTCTAGATTCGTCGGTATTCGTCGGTAAATACCGACGGAATACCGACAAAACCCTCAAATTCTAAGGGTTAGGTAGAATCGTCGGTAAATACCGACGGAATACCGACAAAACCCTCAAATTCTAGATTCGTCGGTATTCGTCGGTATTCGTCGGTATTCGTCGGTATTCGTCGGTAAATACCGACGGAATACCGACAAAACCCTCAAATTCTAGATTCGTCGGTATTCGTCGGTATTCGTCGGTATTCGTCGGTAAATACCGACGGAATACCGACAAAACCCTCAAATTCTAGATTCGTCGGTATTCGTCGGTATTCGTCGGTATTCGTCGGTATTCGTCGGTATTCGTCGGTAAATACCGACGGAATACCGACAAAACCCTCAAATTCTAGATTCGTCGGTATTCGTCGGTAAATACCGACGGAATACCGACAAAACCCTCAAATTCTAGATTCGTCGGTATTTAGAAAATTACCAGTGAAGCCTGTACAGCATAAAATTTCAGCGAACCGCCAATATTAAAAACCGTCGGTAATCCGTCGGTATCTCGTCGAATATTCGACAAATAACTGGCGGAATTAACTATACCGACGAACCCCTCAAATTCTAGATTCGTCGGTATTTAGAAAATTACCAGTGAAGCCTGTACAGCATAAAATTTCAGCGAACCGCCAATATTAAAAACCGTCGGTAATCCGTCGGTTTGTTAAATGAATACATAAGAGAAAATCTCTTCTTTTTCCTCATTTCTTCCCCTTTTTTCTCTCTCTCCGCCCAACCCCTCCTCCTCCCTCGCGATTTCCGGCGATTCCCTCCTCCTCCCTCGCGATTTCCGGCTAAATCCCCCAAATTCGACCTCCTCTTTCACCCAGTCATGTAAGATTTTCAATTCCTTTAACTTTGCTCATGGGATTTTAAAGGTTACAATGTTAGTTTTAGGGTTTATGTGATTTTGAGATTGATTAGGGATTTGGAAGTTAGTTTAGGGCCGGGATTGAAGTTTTGATTTTGGATTTGTGTGATTGAAGTTATAGATTTTGAAGTTATTGAAGTTATAAAGTTTTTTTTTTTAATAAAATGTTTTTAATTATATAAAAAACATTTTTATTTATAAAAAATCAGCATATGGTATAAAAAATATTTTTTTTCATTATAAAAATTCGTTAAATAAATTATAAAGCACATTTTAATTATTATAAAAATATTTTAATTATAAAGCGTTTCTAATTAATAAAAGCTTACTAATGTTCTTTTTGTAGGGATGAACCACCTCCTCTTATACTTAGGCGTCGTTCTGGAGTACTTCTGATGACTCGAGTACTCGAGTCGTCACCCGCTAGTAGCCAGTTGCAGCTACCACTCCTCCAGCAGCCCCACCCCTCTAGCAGCCTGCACCCTTCTGTAGCTTCCGGCCCTTCTCAAAGTTCAAGAGGAGGAGGATTGCCTACTACGATGATTTATTGCGGAGTTAGTTAGGCAACCTGGCGAGAATCGCTTCAGCCTTGATCCAAATTATCTTATTGTCCCAAACACCACTTGGTAAGTATTTGTTTTAAAATGTTCTTTCATTTTATATTCATCTTTACATTTAATTGTGTTTGGTTTTATTTCGTAGGTTTGATTTGTGCGCAATGGTATCACCAACAGCCTTCTTAGGATGGAGTACACGATGCTAAAGCGTGGTTATCCAACTTTCTATGACATGCCTGACGAAGATCAAGAACTTTGGTTTCGCAATTTGCGGTATCGTTGTCAATTTTAATATTATAAAAAATTCTACAATTGTAACTTTCTAAAAAATTTGTATTTATTTTGCAGCAAGAGTTCACTTGGGAATCGGGGATTACGAACAAGTGAAAATTGTTTTCCGCCAAAAGCAGCCGCACTATACCAAGCGGATCAATGAGTGGAAGCAAAAATTCGATGTTGGCGAGGTCGAAGCACATCAACCAGGCGTTTGGCGGGATTTGTGTGCTCATTGGACGAAAGATGAGACAAAGTCTTTGTCGACAATCAACTCATAAAATCGGTGTAGCGTGGCGGGGAAAGGGATGTTTGTCCACAACTTAGGGGCAACAAGTTTACAGACCGAGCACTTCAGCTAGTAAGTTTCTAATCTGATTTTCTTATTCATTTTAAATATGTGATACTAAATATATTGTTTTAGATGAAGGAAAGCGGTGGAGTTCCGTAGATGATTTTACCCGGATGAAGAACGCTATACCAACAAGAAGACTGGGAGATTCAGGATGGACTTATTAAGGCGTAATCCAGTCGTGGAAAATCGAAAAGTGGATCTCCTCGCGACTCAAGCTTCTATGTGTGAAGAAGGCGATTACGCATCTTCCAACTCCTTAACCGTAGAGCAACTCAACAACCTTGTTCTCGAGGTACATTCTAATTTCTTTTGCTAAGTATGTGTGATATGTGTGTGTGCGTATGTGTGTGATATGTACTTGTTATTTCTCATTCAGGCTGTTCCAAAGAAAAAGGGCCGTTATGTTGGATTGGCTCGTTCGAGGAGGCTTCTTCTTCTTCTTCAGCTCACTATCCACTCGTTGATGAGCTTATGGAGCAGATTAAGACCAAGGATACGGAGATTGAGTTCTGAAGCAGACAATGCTGAAATCGGGTTGAGCTGCAGCAAAACGAACGACTATGGAGGAAAACAATGTTCTCACCCGGACCTTGCAGAAGTTTAGGACCCGATTCGGTGAAGACTTTTAGTTGTTTTTAATTTTCAAAAACTTTTATTACTTTTATAACTTTAATGTATAATAATGTTGAATTTATATATCTATAATGTTTTAAATTCTAAATTATCAATTTTTCCGAAATTAAATTAAGAATTACAAAATTGTTTTTAATTAAAAGGAATACCGACGGATAGAGTTATCCGTCGAATTTCTATTTTCCGGCGAATAAGATCCATCGGTATTTTCATGATATTCGGCGGAATAAAGTTGTCGGTTTTATTTTCAGTTACCGACGATTTGTTTTCGTCGGTATGTTCGAAATTCGACGGATTCTCTTCGTCGGTATTCTTTATAAATACCGACGGATACGCATCGTCGGAAATTTTAGATAAAACCGACGGAATCGTTCGTCGGTATTTGCCGACGAATATTATCGTCGGTATTTACCGACAAAGTTCGGCGAATATCGATATCTGAAGCGAGATGATACCGACGGACATTTGTCGTCGGTATTCCATCGGTATGCGACTTTCCCGACGAGATTATGACGGATTTGTCCATCGGTATCGCGCAGTTTTCTTGTAGTGTGTGGTTAAATAAATCCTTTGCAGATTAAAATCTCGAATGTTAAATGCGTGTTAACGACGTTGTGGTTAAATCCTTAAAGGTGTAACATGAAAACATTTTGGTTGGTAATTGGGATTTTAAGGTTTATAAGACTTCAAGAGGTAAAGTTGGGGTTTATTTATAAATATACGGTTAATTTGGAGGATTTACTTAAGTAAATAACTTTTACTTTTCGGGTTTATATTTATATCGCAAAGCCTTTGGTCTATTTTCCATAGGAGTTTGTCGTCTAACATGGAGACGGAAGGATCTGAGTTGAGAGGATGGAATAAGGACAAAAACAGAAGTTTCTTAGTTGTAGCGTTTGAACTACTGTTAAGTTTTTGTTAACTACTAGCAAATGTACCTACCTTAAAGTCCAAAATCTCCGAGAATTAACGATAGTTGGTACTAACAAAGATTGGCCACCAAACAGTTATAACTTTTCTAAGCTTTGGTTTACTTTTCTTCTATATATATATTAATTAATTTAATAAGCTGATGAGGTTAGAATAGGAAACCTTGTCTATTTTGGGAAATCATCAGAAGCTTTGGTTTACTTCTACTTGTTAGTAGTTTACGATCATAGGAAAAAACTATTTGTTAGAAGCTGATTCAATTAGGCCCTGGAAGAGTTGTATATGAAAAATATCATAGGAAAAAACTATTTGTTAGTAGTTTACGATCATATTATGTAAAATGGAATCCTGGAAATATCTTTTATATAGAGATGTTTTCTCATTTCCATCATTATTCGAGCAGACCCGGCTTTGAGGGACGTGTGCTAACGATGCTAAAAGCACAAGGCCCTAACAAATTACTTAACTTTCTTACAGATTTAGGGTCCAAAATTTTCAGAACAATGTGTCTTTAACGTGACTGTGTAGAACAAATATTAATTAAACGTCACTAATTTTTTAACTTATTAGTTTTACCATTATTCTAAACAAAACTTTTTATAGGCGCTCCTTGGACTTGGGATGAGGTTCTTAGCGGAAAATATAATTCTTAATTTTTTTAGTTAAAAGTTAAGAGACTGTTTTTTATATTCCTCTAAACACCTCTTAAAACTCTTGTTGAAGAGCTACAGTTGTTAATTTTTTTAGTTAAAAATCAAGAATCAGGTTCTTATATTCTGCAAGAAACCCACCAGAACCCTTCAATAATCATGCTATGCTCTAAGGCACAAGGTCCGAAATAACTTTAAGCCGGGGTCATACGTTTTTTCACTGTTTGACAGCTGCAGCGAATATTCGTCATCTGGTCGGTAAATTTTTTTGCGTGGGGGTTTTGACATGAGAGTTTAAACGACGACGTTTGGGCGTTCGAAGGGGGTAGTGTCGTAAATAATATCATTTTATCGCTTCGGAGAAAGTTAGATATTATCGCTAAAGCGGACTCACGAGGGAGAGGGGAGCCTACTAAATAGTTCCCGCCGCCATGGCCGTTACGGCGTCTGGATTCATCGGCAAATCAGCAATCTCCGTTCGTCTAGATTTCTATTGTAAACCTGATAAATTCGCATACTCGAAACGTCCCTTCTCTGCGTCGAAGCCTCTGGTGGTGGCTCGTTCCGTGGCCTTATCGCCGCCGGCGAGGACAGTTGAGTCGCCGCCGGTTGGTTACCGGAAAAACGTTGGCATTTGTCTCGTTAGTCCATGTAGAAAGGTAATTTGTCATCATCTTCTCGCAACTGTAACTCGTTCTTAGGAGATTTTAGTTTGGTAGAGTTGATTTAGGGGTTTACGGTGATTGATTGGGATTGAAATGGTTTTTGGTTTTGGCAGATTTTTACTGCATCGAAGATTCACGTTCCGGATACGTGGCAGATGCCTCAGGTGAATCCTCTATAGCTCTCTCTCTGTGATTACCATAAGGAAGTGTTTTTAGTAATTTGATTGCTCTGTTTAGCTCACTTCTCACTAAGCAAAAGCTCTCTTTGTAGTGCATTGAGTAAAGAAAGTATCTATCATTATAGCTAAAGAGTTGTTTGGATTATACTTGATCAAATGGAATGACATTGATGTTCTCTGAGTCCATATTGTACTAATAGCTCACCGAGGGTATGATAGATTTTGATCAAAGTAGGTTAGAATGGAGAATCATCGGTTTATCCTCTACGGTTATCAATTTGCTAGAGGTTAATGAGCTACTTGCTGCTTTTACAGGGTGGTGCCGATGAGGGAGAAGATCTTAGAAACGCTGCTTTTAGAGAGCTGAGAGAAGAAACCGGAGTTACCTCTGCTGAATTCATTGCCGAGGCACGCTTTTGACATATCTTTCTCATAGTAAATTGCTAAATATATTTTCAACGAGATTCCTTCCTTTTCAAAGGTTTTATGTATATCAACCAAACTGAGCTTTGTCTATTTTTTTTTGTTTACATATAGATACCAAACTGGCTGACTTATGATTTCCCCCGGGATGTGAAGGACAAACTGAACCGGAAATGGCGAACAAGTTACAAAGGCCAAGCTCAGAAATGGTAAACTAAGCTTCTATACACAAATCCTAAATCTGCAGACTACCCTCAGTGCAGATCTAATATAGTTAACTATTTTGATGATTGACTGATACAGGTTTCTCTTGAAGTTCACGGGCAAGGAGGAAGAGATAAATCTCCTTGGAGATGGTACTGCAAAACCAGAGTTTAAGGTGTGGTCGTGGATGCTACCCGAACAAGTCATTGAGCATGTGAGTTTCTTTGGCTCTAGTGTTATTTTGCTTGTATGCGCTTGAAACTCGTTGTTGGCCTTATCATTCTTTTTTTTTCTATGGGCAGGCTGTATATTTCAAGAGACCTGTCTACGAGCATGTCATAAATCAATTCAATCCATACTTTGTGGATGAAGAAGAGAAGGATTCCATGAACTCGTGCAAGGATTAAATATACACGAGATTGGTCAGAAAAAAAGTGAATACTGATTAGAAAGAAATCAATCAATCCCATCATAGATGAAATTGCTTTAATATCTCTTACGTTTAGACACTACAAAAAAAATTGTACTTATGAAATGCAAACTACTGTTCTTAGAGCTCATTTCTCATAGTTTTCATTGCATTGGATAATTATCCAGCAGTATCACCAGTTCAGCTGTATTTGTATAAGGATCGATGATTCTGTTGATCTTTGGTTATATATATACATCATCAGGAACTTAATACAACTAAGCCCACCTTAAGGATTTAAAAGGCTTTGACAACTAGTAATTGTGTCCTTTTGTGGGCTTAGAAAAAGCCCATGTAAAATAATCTTAAACCCTATTGACTTCTTCCTTTTCCTGCAAAACGTTCGCCGGCCGATTTTGGTTAACAGCGGCTACTTAAACCGGACTAATCAAACGCCTTAACCGATTTCGTCGTCTCTCTTCGGCCACCACCTCTGTTCGTTATTAGGTCTTTTGATTTTCTCTGCGACTGCCCTCTCTCTCTCTCTAAGCTCAGCTCCAGGAGAAGCTACTCTTAACTCACTTGAGATTTGTAATAAGAAAAAAATGGTTCGCTCCAAGGCTCCTGGAAAGAAGCAGCAAAAGAAAGGAATCGACTTTAAGGTACTTTTCATCGAGTTTCATCGTTTAACTGTTTGGCTGATGATGTTTTTTTTTTGAATTTGGCAGAAAATAAAGAGAAAGCTCGGGAGAAAGTTACCTCCACCAAAGAACGCCACCAACACAGAGATTAAGTCTCAAGGTATCTCCTTTCTCCTCCCAATTCAAACTTTTAAAAGCTATCTGCTTGTTTTTGAAATAGCTTTTGTTTATGTTTGCAGCAATTGTACTTCCTGAGCAGAGTGTGGGAGCAGACAAGAGTGGCTTCGCTACAAGCAAGAAAGGTCTGACCTTGGACGAGCTTCTCAAACAAACTTCACATCACAATGCCAAAGTTCGCAAAAGTATCTTCCTTTTCTTCTTTTCCTCTAAAATATGATGCCCCTTTCTTTGGATTAAATGCTTTTCGGTTTTGGTCTGTTGTGTAGATGCGTTACATGGTATCAAAGACCTTTTGGAGCATAACCCTGCGGAGCTACAGTCGCTTAAGTACGCTATCGTAGATAAACTCAGGGAACGTCTTAGTGATGATGATAAGTCTGTGAGAGACACTTTCTATTTGCTTTTTGATTCCAAGATCTTTCCCTCTTGTGTTGAGGTATTGCTTCTTCTCTTTCTTCTTTCTTCTTTCACTTGCTTACATTTTTATCTGAACCATTGTGTATGTATCTAACAGCCGATTATTCTATGTGCTGAATCTATTCAGGATAACCAGGGACCTATGGTTTCACGTTTGATGCCATACATATTTAAAGCTATGGCCGAGTCATCTGTTGAAGTTCGTTTGATGGCTTTCAAGTTTTTCCACCTTGTTGTTAAGCACTACCCTCCCACCTTCTCCTTGTATGCTGATAAGGTATCTCCTACTTTTCCAGTTTATGCTGTTGTGTTTCTTTATATACGTTCCTGAATTTTTCAACCTACTACTACTTCATGCAGATTCTAGAAAACTACAAGGATATTATTCAGAAAAACCATTTCTATGTGCAAGATAGAAGCAAGCTAAATGTAGCTCTTTCTGGGCTAGCACATTGCCTCTCTCTGTTGCCATGTGATGAGAGCGACAATGAATCAAAGAAAGAGGTATGTAGTCATATTCACCCTGGATGACTCCAAAGTTCTTCTTTCCCAAATGCCATGAAGTGCGTAGCAATATGTATATGTTCCTGTTGGTTTTGGTCTCTAACTTGATAGAAAAATGAGTATTATAGAATGCAGCTATATTGTTAGATTCAAGGGAACCATATGGATTAGAAAAATCAACCTCATGGGAATGTGCTTTTTTTTCCATATTCTAACAGTTTTCTATTTTGCATTTTGTGCTCTTATATTTTTCTTATGTTGGGACCTTTACAGAATGAACCGCTGCTTGCCTATGAACAAGATGCGGCAAACGAATCTGCTCGTATGTGCCGTCTGTCTTCTTTGTCTATTGGTTTTGAATGTGCTGAAGACGACAGTGTTGCTGACCATTTTACTATGTGTTCTTGCAGGTTTTGCCCATGTCTCCAGGAGATTGAAGGAGATTGTTGGAGTCTTGATCAACTGTTTCCAAGATTTCATTCCATTGATTCATACTCCGGGAGGATTCGACGAGAAATCGTTTAGCTGTTTACACCATATACTTTGCAGCATAGGTCATGCAATCAAGTTCTCCATCCGTATGCACGTCCAAAGAAAGACTATGTGTCTACCTGCATATGAGGATGATACTCTGATGTTATTGGATCAAGACATTGCACCACTTATATCAAAAAAGTTACTTGGTTCTTTCCCTCTTAATCCAGAGAACAATATTTCTGGAAAGGTATGCATTACAATAACTAATAGCCAGCCTAGTTAAGAAATAACACCGTTGAGTTGATTTTTTGTTGACAGGTTGATGAAAGGTACTTCATCCTCAATAGTGTACTAACAGAAATCTTTTTGGAAGTAAGTGATTGGAGCCACCTTCACACTGACCTGTGCAATAGATTTCTGGTATTCATTGAAAATACTCTACTAGACAAGGTTAGCTCTCACTACTTTACTTTTTATAATTCCATCTAATTTATTTGTTTACTTACGATGTCTGTCTCTCTGTCTTAACTGCTAATTTACTTGCAAAACTAGAAGGGGAACAAAACGTCTCACCAGGATTTGCTAACATCTGTTTTGCAGGTCACCAGGAGCGATAGGCAGCGTAAACCTATTCCTAAACCTATTCACGAAAAGACTTTACTTGCACTCCTGCCCTCTATTCCAAAACTTATTTTGAGGATGGACAGTGACTGGAGAGAAAATCTTCTGCAGGTTTGTCTAAGATTCTTAGAGCAGTTTGAGCTTGACATATATTTCTCAGTTTATCTTATTTCTAGCAGTAACATCATTGTTCATCTGATTGATGGTATTGTGTATATATTTTCCAGGCATTTACTTCTACCTTCAACGATTGCAAACCAGAGTCTCCACTTACCTTTGCTTGCATCTCAGTAGTTAGAAACGTGATTATCCCTGTAAGTACAAATTTAATTGGTATAGTGGCTGACTGTTTCTATCTTTCTACTCATATTGATCAATTAATGTGTTCCTTGTAATATCTGCAGAATGGGGATATCCATTATCTCAGTGAAAGTGATTCTACTGTAAATAACTACCTGAGAGTTTGGGTCAACAAACTTCCATCGCTGCTAAATCAGTTGGGTGATAAACATCCATTATCATCACAGGTGATAAACACCCATTACTCATACAATTCATTGCCGATTTGATCAACAAGGATCACGTTCTCACTTATTTCTCTCTTTTATATTTTTTTTCTTCAGGCTGTTTTGAAGCTTTTGCTTGACCTTGGGCGAGTTGGGTGTCTGAATGCTTCCCCCACATTTGAAGAAGACATCAAAAACTTCTTCAACCCTTGTCATCAGGGAGAAGGTGCAACTCTTGCTTCTTTGTAAGAGATGTGTTCTGAGATTCTTCACTAAACTGAAACAGGGCTTGTCAAATGCTAACTGTACAGGTGATGTGCCTGGTGGAGCGTTTGCAAGGCTCCCTAGGGAAGCCCAAGACTTGGCTCTCGCTTTCCTTTACTACTTCACGATAAACAATTTTAGCTCTCCTCTGCTGGAATCAATAGTTTCCTGCTGTCTGAGTGAGTATCACATCTCCTTCATCAATACATATGCTTTTGATTCCAACTTTTAAAGTCACCTCTTAGAGTGATGAAAAGTTAATTGACCAAACTCAATGCGTATCGCAGATCCACAACTTGAACCAGCTGTGTTGTGTCGGATAGTGGAAGTTGTCCACGATGCCTATAGCGCTGGATACATCCAGATCACAGATCATTTCAGCTTCCTCACCACCTTAGTTGCACGTTTTAAAGTTGTTCAAGGTACTAATATTCTCTATGTAAATGATAGAGAGCTTGGTTTCTGTGCTTCCTTGAGAGATGATTATGGTTTTGAATCATATTCATGCAGAGGAAGGTCAGTTTTCGATGGAGTGTAAAGAGCAGGAGACACATCGTGGCACATTAAAAGCACTTGCAGAACTTGTATGCTTACGTTTATCAAAAATGGGTGATGGCTCTCTCGTCCTCCAGATTCTAGAGAAAGTTCTTCTCGAACAAATAGTAAGTAAGTTTGTATTTTGATAATACGTACACCTAAATGCATAATAACATCCATGTTCTTGTTGCAGAATCTTAAGCCTTGGTTTGACAACGGATGTGCTATACTTAGGATTATATGCACGTTGGACTCTAAACCTACTAGCCTCTCTGAAAGCAGCATAGCCACTCTAAGTGAATACTTACCGGGTTATTTAATCGACATAGTCAAGGTGAGAGCCCTTCGTTTCCTAATAAACCCTTTCTTGGGATTGACACATCTCTTCTATGCAGTGTATACCAGAAGATAAGGAGAACTCTTCCCTCTACATACAAACATGTCTCTACTATTTGATACCTTGCTATTTCATGTTCGAGCGGAGCTCAAAACTCACAGAAGAGGTTCTGAAAAGAATGCAGTCCATAGTCAGTGAGAACACTAAGGCGCTTGAATCAGTGCAAGATAGGGAGAGCGGTCGAAACTCGTTGAACTTGATACAGTGCGTTGTCTCTGTGGTCTTGCTGATGCACAACGACGTCAAAGTTAGGAAGATAATATCTTCATCCAAGTCAGAGATCGATTTGATTCTGCAGGACGTTATCTCGTTACAGGTGTGATTCTCCTAGTCTCTCTATCTCTTTACCGCTATGCAAACTGCAAAACCATGTGATGGAGACTGATTAGTTGTTTGTTTGTCCCTTGCAGTCCTCTGGAAGCACGAGCTTGACAGTAGAAGGAAAGCATATGATGAAAATGGCGGGAGAGCGGCTTAAGATTGCATCCAACAGCTTAGTCAGATAATGAAGTTTACAAGTTATGTTTAGCAATGACTGTAACATGAAATGTGATTTGCTTCTGCTTGTTTTGAAAAGCAGCAATTTTGATGACAAGACAACTATATTACAATCCTTTGGTTTTGCTTTCTATTGATTTACCTTTATTTAAGTAACAAAAACGGAGAAAGATGTTTGTCCAAAAAAAAAAAAAAACGGAGAAAGATCATAGTTTTTTTTTTTCGGACAATAGAAAGATTATAGCTTATAATAATGAAGCAATGCTCTTTTTTTTTTTTGAACCAAAAAATAAAAAAGCTCATATGAAGTTAAACTGTGTCAAATAATTAGAGTTAATGATGGGCTTAACCAATGATGAAGCCATTTTTTTGGACAAAAGAAAGATTATAGCTTAAAAACATGAAACAATGCTAATATAAAGTTAAACTGTGACATATAATTAGAGCTTAACCAATGATTAAGCCCATTGTTTTTTTGGACAAAAGAAAGATTATAGCTTAAAAACATGAAGCAATGTTTATAAATGAAGTAAAACTGTGTCGCATAATTAGAGTTAATGATGAGCTTAACCAATGATTAAGCCATTTTTTTGGACAAAAGAAAGATTATAGCTTAAAAACATGAAACAATGCTAATAAATAAAGTTAAACTGTGACATATAATTAGAGCTTAACCAATGATTAAGCCCATTTTAATTTGAGTAATGGGCTAAGTTATTACAAAGCCCATTAGAATTAAAGGACCCAAGATCCGACCAATTTATAAAACCCTAACTCTGAGTCTCTTCAGAACGTCGTCTCTCTCTCACCGACTAAAACTCTAAAACCATGGTTCGTCCTTCGCCGCCGGAGTATTCTCATATCTTTCGTTTCTCAGTTATTGAGAGTCTTGAGAATGTATCGGATCACTGACTATCTCTGTTGTTTTGTTGTTTTGCGTTGATGATGATGAAAAACAGCCGCAGGGAGATTACATTGAGCTGCACAAGAAGAGGCATGGACGCCGCCTCGACTACGAAGAGCGCAAGCGCAAGAAGGAGGCGCGTCAAGTTCACAAGCGCTCCAAACAGGCTCAGAATGTTGTCTCTCCTTCTTCAAATCTTTGGTTTTCAACTACTTTTGTCTGTTTCGTATTTGTTGATTCGTGTCTGTTTTGTGGTGAATTTGTGCAGTCGATAGGTATAAAGGGTAAGATGATTGCGAAGAAAAACTATGCTGAGAAAGCTCAAATGAAGAAGACGTAGCTATATATATTTATTTATAGCTTGAGAAGACGTTTAGTGAGAGTTGTTGTGCTGTGTTTTGTGATTTTTTTTTTTTTTTTTTGGCGCGTGATAGATTGAAAATGCACGAGGAGAGTTCATCAAGGCGTAAAGCTGATGAGGATGTTCAGGAAGGAGCTGTTCCTGCTTATCTTCTTGATCGTGAGAACACCACTCGCGCCAAGGTTTTTTTTTTTTCTTTCTTTCTTTCGAGTTGATATATAATAAGATGATTCTTGGGTGCATGACATCATGTGTTTAGGTTCTTAGCAACACTATCAAGCAAAAGAGGAAAGAAAAAGCTGGGAAGTGGGAGGTGCCTCTGCCAAAGGTGAAAATTTTCTTCAAAATTGATCTTTATCACTGTTTCTGCTTTAGTGTTGTTGGGTCAGTGTATTTTTCTATGGCTTGGGTAGGCTCAAAGTTTCTCTCTTGGCAACTAAATAGACATTTGCTTTTCCAGGTCCGTCCTGTGGCTGAAGATGAAATGTTCAGGGTGATCCGATCTGGGAAGAGGAAGAGTATGTATCCACTCATTATATTGAGTTTGCTTTGTAGCTAGACTGTCGCTTACGAGTGTTGTTGATATGCTTTCCCTTTTTGCAGCAAAGCAGTGGAAGAGGATGGTTACGAAAGCTACATTTGTGGGACCTGGTTTCACTAGGAAGCCACCA
>CM028700.1:11138269-11186869 GCA_016771965.1 Brassica carinata
CTGAGACAACTTGTCCTGTTGAAACCGGAGACTTCTTGGTTGCACATTCTCAAGTTCTTCCTGGTTACACTCCTCCTGTAAGTTCCATTCGCTTTTTCTTTATTGGTTCTTGCTACCTAATCTTGAAGCATCTCTTGTATCATATTGGATGTCTTAGGCTTAGTTTAGTGGTATTTGACCAATGCATAGAGACATTGAATGACTAGTTTGAATGTGCATATTAAATCAGGAAAAGATTGACAGATTCTCTACTCTTTTTATTTTATCTTTATAGGGTTCATACTCGCTGCAAATGAAGATGCTGGACGCGCAAAAGAAGGAGCTAACGTGCATCAAATTCTCCATAGACATTGGATCCGTACCATCTGTGGCCGACATGTAGAGCAGCAATTCACTTTATTTGCCTTTGTATAAATAGTTTCTTAGATATGGTTTTTCTTTTATAGCTTCATCAGTTATGTTACTAGACCCTGGATTGCATAATCTCCATCATAGATATATAAAATACATGCTTAGGTGTTTTTTTTTTTTGCTGCTTCAATCAAACAACATATCACCAGGTCTCATGGGCACTAGTCAAATGCTCGTTATGATTGACGATTTCTTCTTAACCATCATCATATTAAGTAAACTGAGCCATATTGCAATGTGAAAACTTATCAGTGGAAGCATATATGATGATTAAATTAGTTAATTTTGACTAATTCGAATTTGCTTAGCTAAAGCTGAGCTACTTTTACCAATCTGACATCATTGCACGTTTACGGAAATTGTAAAAGACAAGACAGGCATGATGATCATTCTTACCGAACCCAAAAAGAAGGAATATAAACTTCTAAAAATCAATCTACCACTCTTACCAGACAGATTTGTAATTTTAATTTTTTTTTCTTAAAGCTCTATAACATCTTTTTGTTTGGGTAAAAAATCATGACTCATGAGTGTTGTTGTTTGCCTCTGTGATTGAGGTGTGAGTTTTATCATCTTACATTATTGTAGCAGTGACTCATCAAAACAACTTTTTTTTTTTGTTATGTTTCTGAATAAAACCCATCAAGAAAGACTTTTGAAAGCTAACCCCAGAAAGTAGCTTTTAAAACCTTTTTTTTTCAACCCCACAAGCTAACCAAAGAAGAAACCTGAAAACGAAAAACCCATTACGTTTTGTTTTCACCCTCGTGCCCCGATCTTATCCTTGTTTTGATCTTGATTCTTGAATTTGGTTTTTCCCCAGCAAAAGATTCAGTTTTTTTTTAAAAAAAATAGCAATGAAGGGAATGAAGGAGAGATTGGCGAAGAAGATCAAACTCATCACCATTGTTTCTACTTTGAAGCAAGGCCTAGCTCATCACAAGAGTAAAATTGACCGGACAATCCATCATATCAGAGACGAGATAGTTGCTGAATCTGGTCAACGCAAAGGTTGTGTTACACCAACGCTACCAGAGCTTGAGTATGTGGATGTGTCAGAACAAGAACACGATGTTGAAGAAGAAGAAAGAGAGATACTTTCGGAATTTGAAGAGAATTGCCCACCTGGAGGCGAAGATTCTGTCGTGTTCTACGCCACGGGACTGCGAGGAGTTAGAAAAACTTTCGAAGCGTGTAGAAGAGTGAGATTCTTGTTGGAGAATCACATGGTGAGGTATAAGGAAAGAGATGTTTCGGTTGATTCAGAGTATAGAGACGAGATGTGGAGGTTGCTTGGTAGGAAAGTCACCTCTCCGAGGCTGTTCATTAGAGGTAGGTACATTGGAGGAGCTGATGAAGTTGTGGCGTTGAACGAGAACGGGAAGCTCAAGAAGCTTCTACAAGGGATCTCACGTGTTCATTCGCCTTGTGAGTGTTGTCTGAACGAAAGGTTTTTGATATGTTCTAGTTGCAACGGAAGTTCGAGATTGATTGCAGACGATGAAGAGACAAGTAATATGTGGACGAGATGCAGAGAATGCAACGAGAAAGGGCTTGTTAGATGTCCTCTTTGTACTTGAATGTTGCTGTAATAACTACTTTTTTGTCTATGTTTTGTATTCGGTTCCTGTAGAATAATAAGTTGCAAACACTGACTCATGTTTATTGTTCGCATATTCAAACAAGACACCAACAAAAAACTCTGTTCTGTAGTATAAAGACTTTTGGGAGATGTTAAAGATTCTGATCAGGCGTAGTAGACTGATACCAGAGGGATGTCAACGTCATTGTCGTTGTCATCCTCACAAGCCACCACAACATCCAAGTGACGTCTGTAAGCAGGCAGTTCAACTTTAGCAACGTCTCTTGCAAGATCCACCACTCTCTTGTCCATCCTCTCTTTGTGCCTTGGGAACATACTGTTGTACAGCAGACAGCTTCCGACCGATATGCTGTACGCGTTTAGCCCTTTCTCTTTTAGCCATTTTAGCAGCTCCTTTAGAGTTGGGTTTCCTTTGATGACCCATCGGTCCCAAACCGTCCAGCTTTGGTCTTGGTGCTTCACTACTTTGGGTGGAACCGGCTCAGCTATGGAGAAGAGTGGAAGCGCTAAGTTAGCGAAAGTGTTTCTGTAGTCTTCCACTTTGTGTGCACCGTCTAACACCTTGTACAGCTCCAGGCAAACGAAACCCGTTGCCATGGCCGTTGATGTTGCGATGGCAGGTATGATTCTTCCGGCGATGAGCTTGGCTTTAAGCTTGTCTACCTCCGGAACGCTGTAGTTCCTTGCTCTCATGTTGGCTAGCCCAGCGATCATATCCATGTGGTAGTTGGTGTCGTCATCCTACAAACATCATAATGTTAGAAACAGACTTTGATAAGAGTTGGGATACAAATTACGATTCACCTTTTCAAACTGGATTGGCTTCATCCTGAAGTCTGGCTGCAAGCTAAGTCTGCACCGCTCTAGCTTTGCGATTAGTTCATCGATAATTGCTGCATCATCGACTGAAGCTGTAGACAGAGTTGTAGCCTTCTCATCTGTCACAATCTTTGCGTCTTCCCTAGGCTCAAAGTTGGGGACGATCACTCTTTCCACAGCCTCGGCTAGTCCGGTTGGGGTTTTAGCCCACTCAGGAGTAGGGATTCCGAATGTCTCTGCACGCAAGATAGCAGCAGCCATGACAAAATTGGTATGGCTGAGGTCTGTTGAGGTGAACTTAAGCGGGCGAGGGAATCTCTTTGGGGCGGACCAGAATGGAGCTCCGGTACTGGTGTTAGCATCCTCAGGAAATGTGAAAATCAGCTGCTTCACACGGTTGACGAAGTAATCTTCAAACCTGTAAGCAAAAAACATGTGTTAAAAGAAGTGAAAGAGTATACAATCACGCTGAAGGGTTCACAACATCAGGGAATACCTCAGACGAGCCCAAGTTATACAATCCTGGAAGGAATTGCACTTCTCTTTCTCGAGGCACTCAACAACACGTCCCAAAGTATCCCTAGCTTGAGCATCGCCAGCACTCCTCATCGCTTTCATGTATTCATCAGGATTTGAGAGGTACGCATTAACTTCTGCTGGTGTTTTCTCAAGCAGGCCCTCGAATTCAGAGCGAGCCCATGTTAAGCAATGGTCAATGTTGTGAGGAAACGAGTGCACCGTGCACATCGGAGCCTGTTTCTCTGGCGGGTCTCTCGAAGCACCATAGTTCTCAGTGAGATGAGGGATAACCATCTGTGTGTTGCACTTAGCACCTAGAGTTCCTGACTCGAGGAGAGGCTTCTGGAAATACACACACCTTGAATCGACATAAAGCCTTGCAGTGACATTGTCCAGTGCGTTGACAACAACTGTCAGATTCTCCCAGAAGCTGTCGTCAAAGACATTCTCAGTCTCTGGTCCAACACGATTTTGAAGAGCATCAATCTTGAGACGAGAATTTATCCCCGCTGCTGCTGTTGCGGCAACTGTAGATTTAGCCTGTCCTATGTTCCAGTCTCGGAAAAGAAACTGGCGACTTAGGTTGCTCTTCTCGATTACATCATCATCGGTGACAGTTAGCTTCCCTTGAACGCCACATGACACACCCATCAAAGCCAAGTTCTTTAAGAACTCACATCCAAGAGCACCAGCCCCTACAACAAAAACTGTGGCATCCTCGAGTTTCTTCTGAAGTGTAGACCCAAATACAGAGATCTGTGCATCGTAACGGCTATTTTGTGGTCTAAACTCTGATGCATCAAGGGGTTCCTTGGGGAGCGACTCCAGCGAATCGAAGTAGAAGAACTGTACAAGGTAAATGCAAACTCATTACAAAATTACAAATAACAAAATAAATACTACCAAGGGGACATGAGACTTTTATTTAGTCCTGTTAGAGTAGATGCCAGTATAAATTGAAGAACAACATTGCTCAACAAGTGGAAATATCACACATGATGAGTGAACAGATGTACATCCTGAAAATTCAAACATATAAGAATTTACCTGAAAGATAGGATGGAACTTCCCAGAGCATGCCTTGACGACCTCCTGTCCAACAATGCCACCAAACACTGCAGCCATGGGATTCAGAACAGCCCTGGATCCAAAGGCCAAATGCCGCAATAGTTTAGAGTTGACATCTTCCAACCTTGCATCACCCAAACTCTCATTAATCTCAATTGCAATTTCCACCAGTTTCTGAGCATCTTCTTCCGAGCCAGCAAACGGGAACCGGCCTGCTTGAGACGAAAACCTATCAAGCGCCTGGAATGCTAAGTGAAGAAGAGGTGGCCGGTCAAACTTCGAAAAGTCACTAAGAAGAAATTCGCCTGGATCTCTAATTGCTTCTCTGAGCGGCTTAAAGTTCAACACCTTTGGTTGTTTAACCTGAGTCACAATCCCACCCTTCACATACGTCCCACAGCTAGTGGTATCTTCCTCAAGGACAAACGAATACGGCTTGACATTTTTAACCTTCCTTGGTTTACCATCGTTTAACTCCGCCATCCCCTCGACTTCAGAGAAAACCACGAGATCTCCGTCCTGAAACTCGAGCCTCTCATCATCCACACACGAAACAAAAGCAGGGTTTTCATTGCTAACGGAAGCGATGATGCCAGAGTGCGGTTCCTCTCCATCAACATCAAGAACAGTAAACTGAGGTCCAAAATCACAAAACAACGACCCAAAGAGACCCCTAACGTCAGCCTTGATAAACGCGATAGGAGGCTGATGGCTATGACAGTAATCATCAAACTCTGTCGCTTTCTCAAAAGATGCATCCACAAATACCACAGCCTGCAACAAAGAAAACAAACCAAACATTTATGTACATTGTACAGAAATTGAATCATAATAGTCTGAAGAGTTTGGATACCTGGAAACCAGAAAGCTGCTCTTTGGTTAACTCGCCAGTCAAAGCTGAGACAGCCACGGCATTGTTGAGTTCTTGCAGCTTGTGAACAGAAGCAAGAGCTCTATTCTTGCCAACGTCCTCCTCGGTGAAAACAAAGTTGCTAGACAAGTCCCATAGCTCAACCACGCTTTCATCGTGAAGCGTCACTGACTTCACACCAGCGAGAATAATATTCTTGGCTATAAACATGATAACAAACTCATCATCACAAATAAGTAAATAAATAACATAGTGATTGATTAATGTGCACAAAATCAACAATACGTTTTAGAGACTCTTAAAATGTGACATGCAAGATGTGATTTAACAACTAAATGAGAATTAAAAAAAAAAGGAAAAAAAAAGCGGTTACCAATCTCAACACCAAGGCCTTGGATCCCTGAGATGAGAACGTTGGAAGCGAAAAGCCTCCTCATAGTCTCGCGTCCGTACACCGCGAGCTGCCTGCTGTGCAGATCTTCATCGATCTCGTGATTGGTGGAGCTGTTACCAACCGCATCCACGCTCATCGGCGCCGCCGCGTCGCCGCCACCGGTGCTGTTCAGCTCGATGTTGGAGATCGAGGTGAGGATCGGCGAACCGTCGGCTGTGGACTCGGTGTGATCGATCCGTCGCTTCTTGCGCGGGGAGGAAACGGATGCGAGAGTGGTCTCCCTTGCAACGAATGGTTCCATAGAGTAACTGAAAAATATATATATAGTGAATAAATAAATAAATCATGATGAGAGGTTCCTTAGAGCTAAAATCGATGAACGAATCTGGAGAAGAAACGAGAATCGGAGCAGAAGGAGAGGAAGAAACGGTACCGTTCGTGCGTTCGGATGAAGAAGAAGAATATCGGAGGCGATAAGCGGCGAATGTGTTGAGAGTAGAGAGAGAGAGAGAGAGAGAGAGGGTAGGCTTGGTGCTTTGTAGGTTGTGTAGAAGCGGCGGTATATGGCAAAATGGGAGAGGGCTGATGGGCTTAGTAACAGTGTGCAGTGTGAGCCTGTGTGGGTAAACCTATACGTGTATGTTTAGTATCTTCTCGTCATCTGGTTTTTAATGGTTTGGTAAGTATGCACTGAACCAAACCAATTCTAATTTAATTTTTCAAATTATGTTCGATTTCGCTGTTTAAGATCTCAAGTTTGGAAAATGATAATCAAATCACGTAGTTATTGAGAATAGCTGTTGAATGTTTCAATGCGTGACGTACTTTCTAACACATATCGAGGTTAATAGACGGTTTCGAAGAAGTATTCATAATAACTCTACAAATGTACCTCATGAACATGAACTCACCCATTTTAGCATTAGAAAGTTTGGTGTGAGCACGTGTTTTTGGCGATTGGTAGTGGGATGCTCTCCATAACTTCTCAATTATCAGCTTTCCAATTAACACAATTAACACAATCTAACACTTTATGTTAATAACTAGTGGTATTACGGCGCTACGCGCCAGGTTCGTATATTTTATTTTTTAATAAATTCAAAATTGGTTTTTATACATTTGATAATGGTTAGTAACAATAATGTATAAAAACAATTTGAACTTATTAAATGTATAACAATAATTTATTCAAACATTGATTCTTTAATGAATCTAATAATTTATCATCCTGAATGAATTTTCTGCAAAATATCATAGGCTGCAATTTTTGAAATAGACAGCGGGGTCTGAAGAATTTCTTTCACAGCTGCCAATACTTTTGAAATACACAAATAAATGCAATTTTTCTATTAATATATGTGAATTTTACTGAGTATTTGTAAAATGAATTGTTTCCTAATTAAAAAATTATGTACATAAGCTTTGTTTAAATCAAAATCCGTTTACATTAAAGTCCATAACTTATGTCCATCAAGAACCCGTTTAAAGCCTTCTATCTTCCGACTTCTGATTCTTAAATAATTGTATTTTGATCTTTTTATATTATACTTTGAAAATTAAAACGATTTTTAATTTTCCATAATTAATATAAACCATCAGTTATATGTGTTATAGTAGTATTGGTTATGATATACTATTGTTATACTATTGTTATGCATAAAATCAATATATCAGCTAAAAGAAATGGTTACTGGAAATTTCATTATTATGAGTATATGGCTAGTGTGAAGCATAACAAAATGCATAACATGACTTGTGAGTGAATTAAGAGTATAATAAAGACATAATTAAACGCACAAGTACACATAACAAAACATAGTTAATCATCCGTGTTGATTGAGTTGTTTGTGTTACTTTTCTACTTGGGTTTCTGTCAAATCCTCACGTCCATAGAGTCACGCTGAGCATTAAGAATTGCTATAGTTTGTTCACACAGAAAATCCATATATGCAAAACAATTAAACAAAACCATCACAACTATAAAAAAACAAAAGCTCTCGCTTAAATCCATGAAATCCTCATCAGAACTAATAACCTTTATTTATACCCAACTATAGCTTGTGTTATAAACTTATAATAATAAACGGAAGCTCTCGCTTAGTATTAATCGTGACCATTGTTTTGTACCGTCAGGCAGGATTGGTTTCTTCTACCCCCCCTTCTATCTGAATGATGGGTCTCAACTCGGGAGGTCTTTAGCTAGTGTGCACACAGTTCCGCCCAATTCAAAGAGAAAATTCAAAGATTAGCTGCAAAAAACATGTACCCGATCTACTGCGTGGAGTTAAGGAGACACTTTTGTTTTACACACATGAGTGAATTTAATGAAGTAAGATCAAAACTGAAAATACAAAGGAAAAGATTGAGAATTTAAAAATGAACAAACCTGTTCAAGCTTGCTCAACAATTAACATACCTGTGTAAATATAACAAAATCATAAAACATATCAAGATGATTAGAATAATCCATTCACTCCAACCATCGATCTCATTTCCGTAACTTTGTCTTGTTATTTGAAGATCATCATAGCACTTTCTATTGTATTCTTGTAAACTATATATGTAAGCATAATCAGAAGACTATCAACTAAAATGGCATAACTTATTTGACAATGTAACATTTTATCAAGCAAACAATTATGAACAATAAAACTCGCAGAGCCTCTGTTTTGAAGCCAACCACTATGTACTAAATGAGATCAGATTCCTAAGTTACATAATAGAGTGCCCACTACCAAATTTCAGTCAGATGAGGACACGTATGAGCCTACAACATCTGTTAGAGTTGCTACAATATAACCAGGTTTTTGTATCTGTATATTCAAATGATTTTGGTTCAACTTACAAAGAATTCTATGCATTGAGCTACACGTAACTTTAATATAAAGCAGAGGTATATGTTAACGTTTCCACTGATGAATAAGAAAACATAAGGAGAAGGAAAATCCTAGAAAAGGTAGCTTACCTAAAGAGAGATGTATAGTGGGATGCCTCTCAGTAGTGCCGTGAAGCAGCCATGGAGTTGATCGGTGGAAATTGGCAGGTCTTAGTAGCAACGTCTTGCCCGCTTAGCTTTCTTCTTCCCAGCAATTTCATTAGCTTGTAAACTTCCATCACCAGCAGACCCTGGCTGTACCTTTGGCAGAGGCACATGCTACACATGATTTACAAAATTGAAAGTCAAAGTACTTAGTTAGATTGATTGATATACCTTGTCCTGGTGCGTAATATTCTCCCAGTCAGTGAGCTTTTGTTTTAGTGTTGCAGAAATTTGGATTTTATTAGCTTCTCAGCGGATATGGTATCCTTCTATAGATCACAAAAGCATACATAAGCAATTTTATCGATTTCAGAAAACCTGAGAAAGTGCACCACAACGAATAAACACGATGAAAATCAACCACAGGTCTATGTTTTTACAATGCTGGCCTCATTATCTGACTCATTCTTTCGGCTTCTTCCCTTTAGTAGCGCATCATTCAAATTACAAATCATTTTCTTAGACGCTGTAAGGAAAATTTGACTTAGTTTGTAGCATAATATATTATATCTAAAGTCTCCCTCCAACGCAAGGTCAGAGAATCAAAACATATTCACTGATGATAAAAGAGTGAACGAAAATCAGCAAATGCATTTTTGTCAGTGATCAACGATATCTTGTGGATGTAATGAAATATTATAGCAAACCTATGAGGAAGCCGATCAATGGAACTGGTTCCATCATCTTCTGAACATACCTGGTAAGTATTGTGTTAGCCAGCTAGCACAACATCTCATCACGAGTTCAAAACATGAAGACCTCCGCTGGTATATGATTAATAGTTTCTTTTATTTTGACCATGGACGTTTTTTGGGTGAATCTAATAGAGACAGGTGTCCACTAATCTCATAGATTCCACCCTCTCTAAGGAGGCGTTGAAAGGTGTTCAAGCGGTGGATGCTAAGACCGCCCTGAATCAGCGTACACTGTAATTCATAGAACACAATCCAACATTAAAAATCGATTTTCCAACAATGAAGTAGCGAAACATCAGATTCAGTATAGATAAGTAACCTGCTCATCTACCAGAACCATATCAATTCCCATAAGCTCTCCATCTTTCTTTACCTTTCTTGCTTTCTAAGAATGGAGGAGGCAAGTGACAACGGTTTTCATTCCGACCAGCCTTCAACTCAGACAGAAGAAGAAGAAGTCGAGGATTCGCCATAATCGTAAACTTCTTAGAAGATAGGGAGACGATAGGATGAGTGTAGCCGGAGACGTCTTTTCCAGCGTAATATATATATATTTAGGGTTTGAGATTCTTAATCATGAGCCGTTACCGAGAGGAAATCGTAAAGGCAATCGTGGATCACAAATTCTGGAAGTTTCAAAGGAGAACGCTTGAATGTCTAAAGCAAAGTGATGAATAAACAAATGTTATTACTGGGCCTGAAATGTAAAAGCCTAACCGAAATCATTGAACAGAAAACACATCGTATAGATAATTGTGACACGTGATAACAGTCACCTTCCGAAATGAAATTTTTTTAAAAAAAATAACGCGTGAGAGTCGCAACACAATAAACGAATAGCATGTTGACAAGTGTCCAAAAAAGCCCCACTCACTTATAAGACGTGGAGGAAGGAGGAGAGAGACAAGTCTCCTTTATTGTATAAGATATCAACATTGTTTATTTTTTTCTCAGTTGTGATCAGTTCATTGTTAAGATTAATGGTACGTACTCAAATCTTTCATTCGATGCGTGATCTTTCACCTAATTTAGGTTTAGCCAAATCCCTTATATATTAATTTTCTATCATTACAACATATTTTAATAGCCACATGTCATCTGTTAACTCTTAGAATTCTTAAAAAAAGAGGTTGGTTCATCACACCATATATTATATTTTTTATTAAACTAACTATCAAATTAATTAATAGCGTATAAAAAATATTCACAAATCTTTCTTTAAATAAAAACAACGAAATTACCTAATATGGTTAAGAAATATATGACAATTAATGATTTTAGATAATCAAGATTTGATAATAATTTTTCTATCTTCCATCATTTTATTTAATTTTATATTCTTAAAAAATTAATTATATTAATCGTACAATAAAATTTTTTAGTTTTTTTGTTATATGCTATATTTTAAATTTTTTTAAACGATTATGAATTACTAAAACTATTAAAATTCCACATTGAAATTTTTGTGATCATTGATTTAACTTCTTTTTTATAACAAGATACAAATGATCATAAAATCATATAAATATGAAATCTTAGTTGTATATATTCAGAGTAAATATATATATATATATATATATATATATATTTCAATATATTTTATATTAAAATATATATCATATACATATACATAAACATGTTAATTTTAAAATTCGCATTGAGTAGAAAACATCAATTAATAAATATTCATATTAATAAAAATAATATTTTTGTTACAGTAAATATAAAAATATTAATAAAATCATATGAGTACGAAGTCTAAATTAACATTTACTCGCTTCTTAATTAATCAATATATTCAATTTTTTATAATATGTAAATGAACACAAAATAAATAATAATATGTATCGAAATGAGATGGTGAATTATAACTTTCAAATGATATCATTGAAGCCTAGTAAATTAAATAGTTAAAAAAAAATATCAACAAACATGACCCTACTCTTCAACCTCACATTGACGGTCCATGACTATACGTTTGGGGACTTATTACATGATAAAAATAAAAATGATGTCCATGTATCATGAAAGAGAGTTTAATATACATTAATACAAATATAGAATGCGTTTAGATATTTTAAACAACACTAAAGATCATAGGTTTCAGTATATAGCATTTACCGAAAAACTCAATATTTTCGTATGGGTTAACACATGGATTTTGAGAAAAATTCAAAAATATGAAAATAATGTTTAAATGCGTAGTTGCATCATGCACTAACATATGATGAAGGTCAAAGAGGTTTGAAACCTTTGTTGTCTCCGTTTCTCTAGGAAATAGCGATTTTATAGTGGTTAGTTCACCAATTTAGGGAGTATTATGAAATTTTACTAAATTAATCGATAAAAAATTAAAATGATACACATGTACCGTACAATAGAGTTTAATTTACATTAATACAAATGTAGAATATCTTTAGAATTGTTGAAACAACACTAAAGATCATAGGCTTCAGTCTATAGAACATTTACCGAAAAACTCAATATTTTCGTAGGGGTTAGTTAACACATAGATTTTGAGAAAAAATTAAAAATTTGACAATACTGTTTTAATGCATAGTTGCATCCTACACTAACATATGATGAAGGTCAAAGAGGTTTGAAACCTTTGGTGTCTCCGTTTCTCTAGATAATAGAGATTTTATATTGGTTAGTCCACCAATTTAGGGAGTTTTATGAAGTTTTACTAAATTAATTGATAAAAATTAAAACGATGTTCATGTACCATGAAAGGGAGTTTAATATACATTAATACAAATGTATAATGTGTTTTAAAATTTTAAAACAACACTAAACACCATAGACTTCAGTATATAGAGCATTTACCGAAAAACTCAATATTTTCGTAGGGGTTGTTAACACATAGATTCTGAGAAAAAATCAAAAATTTGACAATACTGTTTTAATGCATAGTTGCATCATGCACTAACATATGATGAAGGTCAAAGAAGTTTGAAACATTTGTTGTCTCCGTTTCTCTAGATAATAGCAATTTTATAGCGGTTAGTCCACCAATTTAGAGAGTTTTATGAACATATACTAAACTAATTGATAAAAATTAAAACGATGTCCATGTACCATAAAAGAGAGTTTAATATACATTAGTGCAAATGTATAATGTGTTTTAAAATTTTAAAACAACACTAAAGATGTAGGCTTCAGTATATAGAGCATTTACCGAAAAACTCAATATTTTCGTTGGGTTAACACATAGATTTTGAGAAAAAACTAAAAATATGAAAAAATATTATTTTAATGCATAGTTGCATCCTGCACTAACATATGATGAAGGTCAAAGAGGTTTGAAACTTTTGTTGTCTCCGTGGTTAGTCCACCAATTTAGGAAGTATTATGAAGTTTTACTAAATTAATTGATAAAAATTAAAACGATGCCCATGTACTATGAAAAAAGAATTTAATATACATTAATACAAACGTCGAAAGTGTTTTAATTTTTTAAAACAACACTAAACACCATAGGCTTCAGTATATAGAGCATTTACCGAAAAACTCAATATTTTCGTAGGAGTTGTTAACACATAGATTTTGAAAAAATTTCAAAAATATGACAATACTGTTTTAATTCATAGTTGCATCCTACACTAATATATGATGCAGGTCAAAGAGGTTTGAAACTTTTGTTGTCTCATTTTCTTCAGAAAATAGTGATTTAATAGTGGTTAGTCCACCAATTTAGGGAGTATTATGAAGTTTTACTAAATTAATTGATAAAAAATTAAAATGATGCACATGTACCATGAAAGAGAGTTTAATATAGTTAAATACAAATATAGAATGTGTTTACAAATTTTAAAACAATACTAAAGATCATAGGTTTCAGCATATAGAACATTTACCAAAAATTCAATATTTTCGTATGGGTTAGTTAACACATAGATTTTGAGAAAAATTCAAAAATATGAAAATAATGTTTTAATGCATAGTTGCATCCTACACTAACATATGATGAAGGTCAAAGAGGTTTGAAACCTTTGTTGTCTCCGTTTCTCTAGATAATAGAGATTTTATATTGGTTAGTCCACCAATTTAGGGAGTATTATGAAATTTTACTAAATTAATCGATAAAAATTAAAACGATGCACATGTACCATGAAAGAGAGTTTAATATACATTAATACAAATGTAGAATGTGTTTATAAATTTTAAAACAACACTAAAGATCATAGGCTTCAGTATATAGAACATTTACCAAAAAACTCAATATTTTCGTAGGGTTGTTAACACATAGATTTTGAGAAAAATCAAAAATTGACAATACTGTTTTAATGCATAGTTGCATCCTACACTAACATATGATGAAGGTCAAAGAGGTTTGAAACCTTTGGTGTCTCCGTTTCTCTAGATAATAGAGATTTTATATTGGTTAGTCCACCAATTTAGGGAGTTTTATGAAGTTTTACTAAATTAATTGATAAAAATTAAAACGATGTTCATGTACCATGAAAGGGAGTTTAATATACATTAATACAAATGTATAATGTGTTTTAAAATTTTAAAACAACACTAAACACCATAGACTTCAGTATATAGAGCATTTACCGAAAAACTCAATATTTTCGTAGGGTTAGTTAACACATAGATTTTGAAGAAAAATCAAAATTTGACAATACTGTTTTAATGCATAGTTGCATCATGCACTAACATATGATGAAGGTCAAAGAGGTTTGAAACCTTTGTTGTCTCCATTTCTCTAAATAATATCGATTTTATAGTGGTTAGTCCACCAATTTAGGAGTTTTATGAAGTTTTACTAAATTAATTGATAAAAATTAAAACGATGTCCATGTACCATGAAAGAGAGTTTAATATACATTAATACAAATATAGAATGTGTTTTAAAATTTTAAAACAACACTAAACACCATAGACTTCAGTATATAGAGCATTTACCGAAAAACTCAATATTTTCGTAGGGGTAGTTAACACATAGATTTTGAGAAAAATTCAAAAATATGACAATACTGTTTTAATGCATAGTTGCATCCTGCACTAACATATGATGAAGGTCAAAGAGGTTTGAAACTTTTGTTGTCTCCGTTTCTCTAGATAATAGAGATTTTATATTGGTTAGTCCACCAATTTAGGAAGTATTATGAAATTTTACTAAATTAATTGATAAAAATTAAAACGATGCCCATGTACTATGAAAAAGAATTTAATATACATTAATACAAACGTCGAAAGTGTTTTAATTTTTTAAAACAACACTAAACACCATAGGCTTCAGTATATAGAGCATTTACCTAAAAACTCAATATTTTCGTAGGGTTGTTAACACATAGATTTTGAAAAATTTCAAAAATATGACAATACTGTTTTAATTCATAGTTGCATCCTACACTAATATATGATGCAGGTCAAAGAGGTTTGAAACTTTTGTTGTCTCCGTGGTTAGTCCACCAATTTAGGAAGTATTATGAAGTTTTACTAAATTAATTGATAAAAATTAAAACGATGCCCATGTACTATGAAAAAGAATTTAATATACATTAATACAAACGTCGAAAGTGTTTTAATTTTTTAAAACAACACTAAACACCATAGGCTTCAGTATATAGAGCATTTACCGAAAAACTCAATATTTTCGTAGGAGTTGTTAACACATAGATTTTGAAAAAATTTCAAAAATATGACAATACTGTTTTAATTCATAGTTGCATCCTACACTAATATATGATGCAGGTCAAAGAGGTTTGAAACTTTTGTTGTCTCATTTTCTTCAGAAAATAGTGATTTAATAGTGGTTAGTCCACCAATTTAGGGAGTATTATGAAGTTTTACTAAATTAATTGATAAAAAATTAAAATGATGCACATGTACCATGAAAGAGAGTTTAATATAGTTAAATACAAATATAGAATGTGTTTACAAATTTTAAAACAATACTAAAGATCATAGGTTTCAGCATATAGAACATTTACCGAAAAACTCAATATTTTCGTAGGGTTAGTTAACACATAGATTTTGAGAAAAATTCAAAAATATGAAAATAATGTTTTAATGCATAGTTGCATCCTACACTAACATATGATGAAGGTCAAAGAGGTTTGAAACCTTTGTTGTCTCCGTTTCACTAGAAAATAGTGATTTTATAGTGGTTAGTTCACCAATTTAGGGAGTATTATGAAATTTTACTAAATTAATCGGTAAAAAATTTAAAACAATGCACATGTATCGTAAAATAAAGTTTAGTATACATTAATACAAATGTAGAATGTGTTTAGAAATGTTAAAAAAACACTAAAGATCATAGGCTTCAGTATATAGAACATTTACCGAAAAACTCAATATTTTCGTAGGGTTAGTTAACACATAGATTTTGAGAAAAAATCAAAAAATTGACAATACTGTTTTAATGCATAGTTGCATCTTACACTAACATATGATGAAGGTCAAAGAGGTTTGAAACCTTTGGTGTCTCCGTTTCTCTAGATAATAGAGATATTATATTGGTTAGTCCACTAATTTAGGGAGTTTTATGAAGTTTTACTAAATTAATTGATAAAAATTAAAACGATGCTCATGTATCATGAAAAAGAGTTTAATATACAATAATACAAATGTAGAATGTGTTTTAAAATTTTAAAACAATACTAAAGATGATAGGCTTCAGTATATAGAGCATTTACCGAAAAACTCAATATTTTCGTAGGAGTTAACACATAGATTTTGAAGAAAAATCAAAAATTTGACAATACTGTTTTAATGCATAGTTGCATCATGCACTAACATATGATGAAGGTCAAAGAGGTTTGAAACCTTTGTTGTCTCCATTTCTCTAAATAATATCGATTTTATAGTGGTTAGTCCACCAATTTAGGGAGTTTTATGAAGTTTTACTAAATTAATTGATAAAAATTAAAACGATGTCCATGTACCATGAAAGAGAGTTTAATATACATTAATACAAATATAGAATGTGTTTTAAAATTTTAAAACAACACTAAACACCATAGACTTCAGTATATAGAGCATTTACCGAAAAACTCAATATTTTCGTAGGGGTAGTAACACATAGATTTTGAGAAAAATTCAAAAATATGACAATACTGTTTTAATGCATAGTTGCATCCTGCACTAATATATGATGAAGGTCGAAGAGGTTTGAAATTTATGTTGTCTCCGTTTCTCTAGAGAATATAGATTTTATAGTGGTTAGTCCACCAATTTAGGAAGTATTATGAAATTTTACTAAATTAATTGATAAAAAAATTAAAACGATGCCCATGTACTATGAAAAAAGAATTTAATATACATTAATACAAACGTCGAAAGTGTTTAAATTTTTTAAAACAACACTAAACACCATAGGCTTCAGTATATAGAGCATTTACCGAAAAACTCAATATTTTCGTAGAGGTTAACACATAGATTTTGAAAAAATTTCAAAAATATGACAATACTGTTTTAATTCATAGTTGCATCCAACACTAATATATAATGCAGTTCAAAGAGGTTTGAAACTTTTGTTGTCTCCTTTTCTTTAGAGAATAGTGATTTAATAGTGGTTAGTCCACCAATTTAGGGAGTATTTTGAAGTTTTACTAAATTAATTGATAAAAGATTAAAATGATGCATATGTACCATGAAATAGAGTTTAATATAGTTTAATACAAATATAGAATGTGTTTACAAATTTTAAAACAATACTAAAGATCATAGGTTTCAGTATATAGAACATTTACCGAAAATTCAATATTTTCGTATGGGTTAACACATAGAATTTGAGAAAAATTCAAAAATATGAAAATAATGTTTTAATGCATAGTTGAATCATACACTAACATATGATGAAGGTCTAAGAGGTTTGAAACCTTTGTTGTCTCTGTTTCTCTAGAAATAGCGATTTTATAGTGGTTAGTTCACCAATTTAGGGAGTATTATGAAATTTTACTAAATTAATCGGTAAAAAAATTAAAGCGATGCACATGTAGAATGTGTTTAGAAATGTTAAAACAACACTAAAGATCATAGGCTTCAGTATATAGAACATTTACCGAAAAACTCAATATTTTCGTAGGGGTTAGTTAACACATAGATTTTGAGAAAAAATCAAAAATTTGACAATACTATTTTAATGCATAGTTGCATCCTACACTAACATATGATGAAGGTCAAAGAGGTTTGAAACCTTTGGTGTCTCCGTTTCTCTAGATAAGAGCGATTTTATATTGGTTAGTCCACCAATTTAGAGGATTTTATGAAGTTTTACTAAATTAATTGATAAAAATTAAAACGATGTCCATGTACCATGAAAGAGAGTTTAATATACATTAATACAAATGAAGAATGTGTTTTAAAATTTTAAAACAACACTAAACACCATAGACTCGAGTATATAGAGCATTTACAGAAAAAACTCAATATTTTCGTAGGGGTTAACACATAGATTTTGAGAAAAAATCAAAAATTGGACAATACTGTTTTAATGCATAGTTGCATCATGCACTAACATATGATGAAGGCCAAAGAGGTTTGAAATATTTGTTTTCTCCGTTTCTCTAGATAATAGCGATTTTATAGCGGATTGTCCACCGATTTTGAGAGTTTTATGAACATATACTAAACTAATTGATAAAAATTAAAACAATGTTCATGTACCATGAAAGAGAGTTTAATATACATTAGTACAAATGTATAATGTGTTTTAAAATTTTAAAACAACACTAAAGATTTAGGTTTCAGTATATAGAGCATTTCTTGAAAAACTCAATATTTTAAGTAGGGGTTAACACATAGATTTTGAGAAAAATCAAAAATATGACAATATTGTTTAAATGCATAGTTGCATCATACACTAACATATGATGAAGGTCAAAGAGGCTTGAAACATTTGTTGTCTCCGTTTCTCTAGAGAATATAGATTTTATAGTGGTTAGTCCACCAATTTATGGAGTATTATGAAGTTTTACTAAATTAATTGATAAAAAATTAAAACGATGCCCATGTACTATGAAAAAAGAATTTAATATACATTAATACAAACGTCTAATGTGTTTAAATTTTTAAAACAACACTAAACACCATAGGCTTCAGTGTATAGGGCATTTACCGAAAAACTCAATATTTTAGTAGGGGTTAACAAATATATTTTGAGAAAAATCAAAAATATGACAATACTGTTTTAATGCATAGTTTCATCATACATCAATATATGATGCAGGTCAAAGAGGTTTGAAACCTTTGTTGTCTCCGTTTCTCTAGAGAATAGTGATTTAATAGTGGTTAGTCCACCAATTTTGGGAGTTTTATGAAGTTTTACTAAATTAATTGATAAAAATTAAAACGATGCCCATGTACTATGAAAGAGAATTTAATATAAATTAATACAAATTTGGAATGTGTTTTAAAATTTTAAAACAACAGTAAAGATGATAGACTTCAGTATAGAGCATTCTTGAAAAACTCAATATTAGTATAGAGCATTTCTTGAAAAACTCAATATTTTCGTAGGGGTTGTTAACACAGAGATTTTGAGAAAAAATCAAAAATTGACAATATTGTTTTAATGCATAGTTGCATCATGCACTAACATATAATGAAGGTCAAAGAGGACTGAAACATTTGTTGTCTCCGTTTCTCAGATAATAGCGATTTTATATTGGTTAGTCCACCAATTTAGGAGTTTTATGAAGTTTTACTAAATTAATTAATAAAAATCAAAACGATGGCCATGTACCATGAAAGAGAGTTTAATATAAATTAATTCAAATGTGGAATGTGTTTTAAAATTTTAAAACAACAGTAGAGATGATAGACTTCAGTATATAGAGCATTTCTTGAAAAACTCAATATTTTCGTAGGGGTTGTTAACACATAGATTTTGAGAAAATAATGATTTTAACAATATTGTTTTAATACATATTTGCATCATGCACTAACATATGATGAAGGTCAAAGAGGTTTGAAACCTTTGTTGTCTCTGTTTCTCTAGAAATAGCGATTTTATAGTGGTTAGTTCACCAATTTAGGGAGTATTATGAAATTTTACTAAATTAATCGGTAAAAAATTAAAGCGATGCACATGTAGAATGTGTTTAGAAATGTTAAAACAACACTAAAGATCATAGGCTTCAGTATATAGAACATTTACGAAAAACTCAATATTTTCAGTAGGGGTTAGTTAACACATAGATTTTGAGAAAAATCAAAAATTGACAATACTATTTTAATGCATAGTTGCATCCTACACTAACATATGATGAAGGTCAAAGAGGTTTGAAACCTTTGGTGTCTCCGTTTCTCTAGATAAGAGCGATTTTATATTGGTTAGTCCACCAATTTAGAGGATTTTATGAAGTTTTACTAAATTAATTGATAAAAATTAAAGCGATGCCCATATACGATGAAAAAAAGTTTAATATACATTAATACAAATGAAGAATGTGTTTTAAAATTTTAAAACAACACTAAACACCATAGACTTCAGTATATAGAGCATTCTGAGAAAAACTCAATATTTTCGTAGGGGTTAACACATAGATTTTGAGAAAAAATCAAAAATTGGACAATACTGTTTTAATGCATAGTTGCATCATGCACTAACATATGATGAAGGCCAAAGAGGTTTGAAATATTTGTTTTCTCCGTTTCTCTAGATAATAGCGATTTTATAGCGGATTGTCCACCGATTTTGAGAGTTTTATGAACATATACTAAACTAATTGATAAAAATTAAAACAATGTTCATGTACCATGAAAGAGAGTTTAATATACATTAGTACAAATGTATAATGTGTTTTAAAATTTTAAAACAACACTAAAGATTTAGGTTTCAGTATATAGAGCATTTACCGAAAAACTCAATATTTTCGTAAGGGTTAACACATAGATTTTGAGAAAAAATCAAAAATATGACAATATTGTTTAAATGCATAGTTGCATCATACACTAACATATGATGAAGGTCAAAGAGGCTTGAAACATTTGTTGTCTCCGTTTCTCTAGAGAATATAGATTTTATAGTGGTTAGTCCACCAATTTATGGAGTATTATGAAGTTTTACTAAATTAATTGATAAAAAATTAAAACGATGCCCATATACGATGAAAAAAAAGTTTAATATACATTAATACAAACGTCTAATGTGTTTAAATTTTTTAAAAACAACACTAAACACCATAGGCTTCAGTGTATAGGGCATTTACCGAAAAACTCAATATTTTCGTAGGGGGTTAACAAATATATTTTGAGAAAAAATCAAAAATATGACAATACTGTTTTAATGCATAGTTTCATCATACATCAATATATGATGCAGGTCAAAGAGGTTTGAAACCTTTGTTGTCTTCTTTTCTCTAAAGAATAGTGATTTAATAGTGGTTAGTCCACCAATTTTGGGAGTTTTATGAAGTTTTACTAAATTAATTGATAAAAATTAAAAGCGATGCCCATATACGATGAAAAAAAGTTTAATATACATTAATACAAACGTCTAATGTGTTTAAATTTTTTAAAAACAACACTAAACACCATAGGCTTCAGTGTATAGGGCATTTACCGAAAAACTCAATATTTTCGTAGGGGGTTAACAAATATATTTTGAGAAAAAATCAAAAATATGACAATACTGTTTTAATGCATAGTTTCATCATACATCAATATATGATGCAGGTCAAAGAGGTTTGAAACCTTTGTTGTCTTCTTTTCTCTAAAGAATAGTGATTTAATAGTGGTTAGTCCACCAATTTTGGGAGTTTTATGAAGTTTTACTAAATTAATTGATAAAAATTAAAACGATGGCCTTGTACCATGAAAGAGAATTTAATATAAATTAATACAAATTTGGAATGTGTTTTAAAATTTTAAAACAACAGTAAAGATGATAGACTTCAGTATAGAGCATTTACTGAAAAACTCAATATTAGTATAGAGCATTTACTGAAAAACTCAATATTTTCGTAGGGGTTGTTAACACAGAGATTTTGAGAAAAAATCAAAAAATTGACAATATTGTTTTAATGCATAGTTGCATCATGCACTAACATATAATGAAGGTCAAAGAGGACTGAAACATTTGTTGTCTCCGTTTCTCTAGATAATAGCGATTTTATATTTGGTTAGTCCACCAATTTAGGGAGTTTTATGAAGTTTTACTAAATTAATTAATAAAAATCAAAACGATGGCCATGTACCATGAAAGAGAGTTTAATATAAATTAATTCAAATGTGGAATGTGTTTTAAAATTTTAAAACAACAGTAGAGATGATAGACTTCAGTATATAGAGCATTTACCGAAAAACTCAATATTTTCGTCGGGGTTGTTAACACATAGATTTGAGAAAAATAATGATTTTAACAATATTGTTTTAATACATATTTGCATCATGCACTAACAAATGATGAAGGTCAAAGAGGTTTGAAACCTTTGTTGTCTCCGTTTCTCTAGATAATAGCGATTTTGTAGTGGTTAGTCCACCAATTTAGGGAGTTTTATGAAGTTTTACTAAAGTAATTGATAAAAATTAAAACGATGCCCATGCACCATGAAAGATACTTTAATATACATTAATACAAATGTAGAATGCGTTTCAAAATTTTAAAACAACACTAAAGATGCTAGGCTTCAGTATATAGAGCATTTACCAAAAACTCAATATTTTCGTAGGAGTTAACACATAGATTTTGAGAAAAATTAATACTGTTTTAATGCATAGTTGCATCATGCACTACCATATGATGAAGATCAAAGAGGTTTGAAACCTTTGTTGTCTCCGTTTCTCTAGAGAATAGCGATTTTATAGTGGTTAGTCCACCAATTTAAGGAGTATTATGAAGTTTTACTAAATTAATTGATAAAAATTAAAACGATGCCCATGCACCATGAAAGATACTTTAATATACATTAATACAAATGTAGAATGCGTTTCAAAATTTTAAAACAACACTAAAGATGCTAGGCTTCAGTATATAGAGCATTTACCGAAAAACTGAATATTTTCGTAGGAGTTAACACATAGATTTTGAGAAAAATTAATACTGTTTTAATGCATAGTTGCATCATGCACTACCATATGATGAAGATCAAAGAGGTTTGAAACCTTTGTTGTCTCCGTTTCTCTAGAGAATAGCGATTTTATAGTGGTTAGTCCACCAATTTAAGGAGTATTATGAAGTTTTACTAAATTAATTGATAAAAAATTAAAACGATGTTCATGTACCATGAAAAATGAGTTTAATATACATTAATACAAACGTCGAATGTGTTTAAATTTTGTAAAACAACACTAAAGACCATAGGCTTCAGTATATAGAGCATTTACCGAAAAACTCAATATTTTCGTAGAGGTTAACACATAGATTTTGAAAGAAATTCAAAAATAAGACAATTTTGTTTTAATGCATAGTTTCATCCTACACTAACATATGTGAAGTTTAAAGAGATTTGAAACATTTGTTGTCTCTTTTTCTCTAGAGAATAGCGATTTAATTGTGGTTAGTTCACCAATTTAGGAGTATTATGAAGTTTTACTAAATTAATTGATAAAAAAATTAAAATGATGCTCATGTACCATGAAAGAGAGTTTAATATAGATTAATACAAATGTAGAATGTGTTTAGAAATTTTAAAACAACACTAAAGATCATAGGTTTCAGTATAGAGCATTTAGAAAAACTCAATATTTTAAGTAGAGGTTAACACATAGATTTTGAAAGAAATTCAAAAATAAGACAATTTTGTTTTAATGCATAGTTTCATCCTACACTAACATATGTGAAGTTTAAAGAGATTTGAAACATTTGTTGTCTCTTTTTCTCTAGAGAATAGCGATTTAATTGTGGTTAGTTCACCAATTTAGGGAGTATTATGAAGTTTTACTAAATTAATTGATAAAAAAATTAAAATGATGCTCATGTACCATGAAAGAGAGTTTAATATAGATTAATACAAATGTAGAATGTGTTTAGAAATTTTAAAACAACACTAAAGATCATAGGTTTCAGTATAGAGCATTTACCGAAAAACTCAATATTTTCGTATGGGTAAACACATAGATTTTGAGAAAAATTAAAAAATATGAAAATAATGTTTTAAAGCATAGTTGTATCATATACTAACATATGATAAAGGTCAAAGAGGTTTGAAACCTTTGGTGTCTCTGTTTCTCTAGAGAATAACAATTTTATAGTGGTTAGTTCACCAATTTAGGGAGTATTATGAAATTTTACTAAATTAATTGATAAAAAAAATAAAACGATGCGAATGTACCAAAAAAGAGAGTTTAATATACATTAATACAAATGTAGAATGTGTTTAGAAATGTTAAAACAACACAAAAGATCATAGGCTTCAGTATATAGAGCATTTACCGAAAAACTCAACATTTTCGTAGGGATAGTTAACACATAGATTTTGAGAAAAAACAAAAATTGACAATACTGTTTTAATGCATAGTTGCATCCTACACTAACATATGATAAAGGTCAAAGAGGTTTGAAACCTTTGGTGTCTCTGTTTCTCTGAGAATAACAATTTTATAGTGGTTAGTTCACCAATTTAGGAGTTTTATGAAGTTTTACTAAATTAATTGATAAAAATAAAATGATGCACATGTACCATGAAAGAGAGTTTAATATACATTAATTCAAATGTGGAATGTGTTTTAAAATTTTAAAACAACACTAAAGATCATAGGTTTCAGTATAGAGCATTTACCGAAAAACTCAATATTTTCGTATGGGTAAACACATAGATTTTAAGAAAAAATCAAAAATATGACAATATTGTTTTAATACATACATAGTTTCATCCTACACTAACATATGTGAAGTTTAAAGAGATTTGAAACATTTGTTGTCTCCGCTTCTAGAGAATATAGATTTTATAGTGGTTAGTCCACCAATTTAAGGAGTATTATGAAGTTTTATTAAATTAATTGATAAAAATTAAAACGATGTTCATGTACCATGAAAGAGAGTTCAATATAATTTAATACAAATATAGAATGTATTTAGAAATTTTAAAACAACACTAAAGATCATAGGTTTCAGTATAGAGCATTTACGAAAAACTCAATATTTTCGTAGAGGTTAACACATAGATTTTGAGAAAAAACAAAAATTGACAATACTGTTTTAATGCGTAGTTGCATCATGCACTACCATATGATGAAGATCAAAGAGGTTTGAAACCTTTGTTGTCTCCGTTTCTCTAGAGAATAGCGATTTTATAGTGGTTAGTTCACCAATTTAGGAGTATTATGAAATTTTACTAAATTAATTGATAAAAATTAAAACGATGCCCATACACCATGAAAAAGAGTTTAATCTACATTAATACAAACGTCGAATGTGTATAAATTTTTAAAACAACACTAAAGATCATAGGTTTCAGTATAGAGCATTTACGAAAAACTCAACATTTTCGTAGGGATAGTTAACACATAGATTTTAAGAAAAAAATCAAAAAATTGACAATACTGTTTTAATGCATAGTTGCATCCTACACTAACATATGATGAAGGTCAAAGAGGTTTGAAACCTTTGTTGTCTCCGTTTCTCTAAATAATAGCGATTTTATAGTGGTTATTCCACCAATTTAGGGAGTTTTATGAAGTTTTATTAAATTAATTGATAAAAATTAAAACGATGTCCATGTACCATGAAAGAGAGTTTAATATACATTAATTCAAATGTGGAATGTGTTTTAAAATTTTAAAACAGCCATAAAGATAATAGGCTTCAGTATATAGAGCATTTACCGAAAAACTCAATATTTTCGTAGGGGTTGTTAACACATAGATTTTGAGAAAAAAAACAAAAATTTGACAATACTGTTTTAATGCGTAGTTGCATCATGCACTAACATATGATGAAGGTCAAAGAGGTTTGGAACCTTTGTTGTCTCCGTTTCTCTAGAGAATATAGATTTTATAGTGGTTAGTCCACCAATTTAGGAAGTATTATGAAGTTTTACTAAATTAATTGATAAAAAATTAAAACGATGCCCATACACCATGAAAAAAGAGTTTAATCTACATTAATACAAACGTCGAATGTGTATAAATTTTTTAAAACAACACTAAAGACCATAGGCTTCAGTATATAGAGCATTTACCGAAAAACTCAATATTTTCGTAGGGGTTAACACATAGATTTTGAAAAAAAAATCAAAAATATGACAATATTGTTTTAATACATACATAGTTTCATCCTAATCTAATATATGATGCTACTAATATATGATGCAGGGCAAAGATGTTTGAAACCTTTGTTGTCTCCTTTTCTCTAGAGAATAGTGGTTAGTCCACCAATTTAGGGACTATTATGAAGTTTTACTAAATTAATTGATAAAAAATAAAAATGATGCACATGTACCATGAAAGAGAGTTCAATATAATTTAATACAAATATAGAATGTATTTAGAAATTTTAAAACAATACTAAAGATCATAGGTTTCAGTACATAGAGCATTTACTGAAAAATTCAATATTTTCGTATGAGTTAACACATAGATTTTGAGAAAAATTCAAAAATATGAAAATAATGTTTTAATGCGTAGTTGCATCCTACACTAACATATGATGAAGGTAAAAGAGGTTTGAAACATTTGTTGTCTCCGTTTCTCTAGAAAATAGCGATTTTATAGCGGTTAGTTCACCAATTTAGGGAGTATTATGAAATTTTACTAAATGAATTGATAAAAAAAACGATGCACATGTACCATGAAAGAGAGTTTAATATACATTAATAAAAATATACAATGTGTTTAGAAATTTTAAAACAACACTAAAGACCATTGGCTTCAGTATATAGAGCATTTACCGAAAAACTCAATATTTTCGTAAGGGTTAGCACATAGATTTTGAGAAAAATTCAAAAATATGACAATACTGTTTAATGTATAGTTCCATCCTACACTAATATATGATGCAAGTCAAAGAGGTTTGAAACCTTTGTTGTCTCCGTTTCTCTAGAGAATAGCGATTTTATAGTGGTTAGTCCACCAATTTAGGGAGTATTATGAAGTTTTACTAAATTAATTGATAAAGAAAAACGATGCACATGTACCATGATAGAAAGTTTAATAAACATTTATAAAAATGTAGAATGTGTTTATAAATTTTAAAACTACACTAAAGATCATAGGTTCAGTATATAGAGCATTTACCGAAAAACTCAATATTTTTTGTAAGGGTTATCACATAGATTTTGAGAAAAAAAAAATATGATAATACTGTTTTAATACATAGTTTCATCCTACACTAACATATGATGAAGTTCAAAGAGGTTTGAAACCTTTGTTGTCTCCGTTTCTCGAGAGAATAACAATTTTATAGTGGTTAGTTCACCAATTTAGGGAGTATTATGAAGTCTTACTAAATTAATTGATAAAAATGAAACGATGCACATGTACCATAAAAGAGAGTTTAATATACATTAATACAAATGTATAATGTGTTTAGAAATGTTAAAATAACATTAAAGATCATAGGCTTCAGTATATAAAACATTTACGAAAAACTCAATATTTTCGTAGGGGTTAACACATAGATTTTGAAAAAATCAAAAATTTGACAATACTGTTTTAATGCATAGTTGCATCCTACACTAACATATGATGAAAGTCAAAGAGGTTTGAAACCTTTGTTGTCTCCGTTTCTCTAGATAATAGAGATTTTATAGTAGTTAGTTCACCAATTTAAGGAGTTTTATGAAGTTTTACTAAATTAATTGATAAAAATTAAAGCGATGCTCATGTATCACGAAAAGAGTTTAATATACATTAATAAAAATATACAATGTGTTTAGAAATTTTAAAACAACACTAAAGACCATAGGCTTCAGTATATAGAGCATTTAGAAAAACTCAATATTTTAGTAGGGGTTAACACATAGATTTTGAGAAAAATTCAAAAATATGACAATACTGTTTTAATGCATAGTTGCATCCTACACTAATATATGATGCAAGTCAAAGAGGTTTGAAACCTTTGTTGTCTCCGTTTCTCTAGAGAATAGCGATTTTATAGTGGTTAGTCCACCAATTTAGGGAGTATTATGAAGTTTTACTAAATTAATTGATAAAGAAAAACGATGCACATGTACCATGATAGAAAGTTTAATAAACATTTATAAAAATGTAGAATGTGTTTATAAATTTTAAAACTACACTAAAGATCATAGGTTCAGTATATAGAGCATTTACCGAAAAACTCAATATTTTTTGTAAGGGTTATCACATAGATTTTGAGAAAAAAAAAATATGATAATACTGTTTTAATACATAGTTTCATCCTACACTAACATATGATGAAGTTCAAAGAGGTTTGAAACCTTTGTTGTCTCCGTTTCTCGAGAGAATAACAATTTTATAGTGGTTAGTTCACCAATTTAGGGAGTATTATGAAGTCTTACTAAATTAATTGATAAAAAAATGAAACGATGCACATGTACCATAAAAGAGAGTTTAATATACATTAATACAAATGTATAATGTGTTTAGAAATGTTAAAATAACATTAAAGATCATAGGCTTCAGTATATAAAACATTTACCGAAAAACTCAATATTTTCGTAGGGGGTTAACACATAGATTTTGAAAAAATCAAAAATTTGACAATACTGTTTTAATGCGTAGTTGTATCCTACACTAACATATGATGAAAGTCAAAGAGGTTTGAAACCTTTGTTGTCTCCGTTTCTCTAGATAATAGAGATTTTATAGTAGTTAGTTCACCAATTTAAGGAGTTTTATGAAGTTTTACTAAATTAATTGATAAAAATTAAAACGATGCTCATGTATCACGAAAAAGAGTTTAATATACAATAATACAAATGTAGAATGTGTTTTAAAATTTTAAAACAATACTAAAGATGATAGGCTTAGTATATAGAGCATTTTCGAAAAACTCAATATTTTAGTAGGGTAACACATAGATTTTGAAGAAAAATCAAAATTTGACAATACTGTTTTAATGCATAGTTGCATCATGCACTAACATATGATGAAGGTCAAAAAGGTTTGAAACCTTTGTTGTCTCCATTTCTCTAAATAATAGCGATTTTATAGTGGTTAGTCCACCAATTTAGGGAGTTTTATGAAGTTTTACTAAATTAATTGATAAAAATTAAAACGATGCTCATGTATCACGAAAAAGAGTTTAATATACAATAATACAAATGTAGAATGTGTTTTAAAATTTTAAAACAATACTAAAGATGATAGGCTTCAGTATATAGAGCATTTTCCGAAAAACTCAATATTTCCGTAGGAGTTAACACATAGATTTTGAAGAAAAATCAAAAATTTGACAATACTGTTTTAATGCATAGTTGCATCATGCACTAACATATGATGAAGGTCAAAAAGGTTTGAAACCTTTGTTGTCTCCATTTCTCTAAATAATAGCGATTTTATAGTGGTTAGTCCACCAATTTAGGGAGTTTTATGAAACTATACTAAGTTAATTGATAAAAATTAAAGCGATGTCCATGTACCATTAAAGAGAGTTTAATATACATTAATACAAATATAGAATGTGTTTTAAAATTTTAAAACAACACTAAAGATGATAGGCTTCAGTATATAGAGCATTTACCGAAAAACTCAATATTTTCGTAGGGGGTTGGTTAACACATAGATTTTGAGAAAAATTTAAAAATATGACAATACTGTTTTAATGCATAGTTGCATTCTGCACGATGAAGGTCAAAGAGATTTGAAACCTTTGTTGTCTTCGTTTCTCTAGAGGATATAGATTTTATAGTGGTTAGTCCACCAATTTAGTGAGTTTTATGAAGCTATACTAAATTAATTGAGAAAAATTAAAACGATGTTCATGTACCATGAAAGAGCGTTTAATATACATTAATACAAATGTAGAATGTGTTTAATAAATTTAAGACAACACTAAAGATGATATGTTTCAGTATATAGAGCATTTACCGAAAAACTCAATATTTTCGTAGGGTAACACATAGATTTTGAAAAAAATTCAAAAATATGACAATACTGTTTTAATGCATAGTTGCATCCTCCACTAATATGTGATGAATGTCAAAGAGGTTTGAAACTTTTGTTGTCTCCGTTTCTCTAGAGAATAGTGATTTTTTAGTGATTAGTCCCCCAATTTAGGGAGTATTATGAAGTTTTACTAAATTAATTGAAAAAAAATTTAAACGATCCACATCCCTTACAAATATATATTGGTATTCACGTGTCATCACTATGTTAACTCTTAGAATTCTAAAAAAAATAGGTTGGTCCATCACACCATATATTATATTTTTTATTAAAATAACTATCAAATTAATTAATAGTGTATAAAAAATATTCTCAAAATTTCTTTAAATAAAAACTACGAAATTACTTAATACAGTTAATGATTTTAGATAATCAAGATTTGATAATATTTTTTTTATCTTCCATCATTTTATTTAATTTTATATTCTTAAAAAATTAATTAATTATTTTAATCGTATAATAAAAAAATAAGGTTTTTTCTTATATGCTACATTTTGAATTTTTTAAAATGATTATGAATTACTAAAACTATTAAAATTCCACATTGAAATTTTTTTGATCAGTGATTTAACTTCTTTTTTATAACAAGTTACAAATGATCATAAAATTAGATAAATATGAAATATTATTTAGTATATATTCAGAGTAAATAAATATATATATATATATATATATATATATATATATATATATCAATATCATTTGTATTAAAATATATATCATACATAAACATGTTACTTTTAAAATTTGCATTGAGTCAACAATTAATAAATATTCATATTAATAAAAATAATATTTTTGTTACAAAAAATATAAAAATGTTATTAAAATCATATGAGTACGAAGTCTAAATTAATATTTACTCGCTTCTCAATTAATCAATATATTCGATTTTTTATAATATGTAAATGAACACAAAATAAATAATAATATGTATCGAAGTTAGATGGTGAATTATAACGTCTGAATGATATCATTGAAGCCTAATAAATTAAATAGGTAAAAAAAATATCAACAAACATGACCCTACTCATCAACCTCAGACGGTCCATGACTATGCATTTGGGGACTTATGACATGATAAAAATAAAAACGATGCTCATGTACCATGAAAAAAAGTTTAATATGCATTAATACAAATGTAGAATGTGTTTAGAAATGTTAAAACATCACTAAAGGTCATAGGCTATATGTACCGAAAAACTCAATATTTTCGTAGGGGTAACACATAGATTTTGAGAAAAATTCAAAAATATGACAATATTGTTTTAATGCATAGTTGCATCCTGCACTAAGATATGATGAAGGTCAAAGAGGTTTGAAACCTTTGTTGTCTCCGCTTCTCTAGAGAATAACGATTTTATAGTGGTTAGTCCACCAATTTATGGAGTATTATGAAGTTTTACTAAATTAATTGATAAAAAATTAAAGCGATGCACATCCCTTATATATTAATACTGGAGCATTACAAAATATTTTGGTAGCCACGTGTCATCACTATGTTAACTCTTAGAATTCTTTAAAAAATAGGTTGGTCCATCACACCATATATTATATTTTTTATTAAACTAGCTATCAACTTAATTAATAGTGTATAAGAAAATATTCTCAAATCTTTCATTAAATAAAAACTACGGAATTACCTAATATGGTTAACAAATATATGACAATTAATGATTTTAGATAATCAAGATTTAATAATAATTTTTCTATCTTCCATCATTTTATTTAATTTTATATTCTTAAAAAATTAATTAATTATATTAATCGTATAATAAAAATTTTAGTTTTTTTCTTATATGCTACATTTTGATTTTTTTAAAACGATTATAAATTACTAAAACTATTAAATTTCCACATTGTTTTTTTTATTAGTGATTTAACTTCTTTTTTTTAACAAGATACAAATAATCATAAAATTATATAAATATGAAATCTTATTTAGCATATATATAGATATATTTCAATATCGTTTATATTAAAATATATATCATATACATAAACATGTTAATTTAAAAATTTGCATTGAGTAGGAAACATCAATTAATAAATATTCATATTAATAAAAATAATATTTTTGTTACAGTAAATATAAAAATGTTAATAAAATCATATGAGTAGGAAGTCTAAATGAATATTTATTCGTTTCTCAATTAATCAATATATTCAATTTTTTATAATATGTAAATGAACACAAAATAAATAATAATATGTATCTAAGTGAGTTGTTGAATTATAACGTCCGAATGATATCATTGAAGCCTAATAAATTAAATAGGTAAAAAAAAATATCAACAAACACGACCCTACTCATCAGCCTCATATTGACGGTCCATGACTATACGTTTGGGGACTCATGATGGTTGAACGATCAAAGTTTGTAATTAACGATTATTATTAAAAATATAAAATTTACCGCGGGTAATCACCTAGTGTTTATGATTTTCCATGAAATAAGACAATTTATGCTTTAGGCATTGATGGGCAGGGCCATGGCCTCCTTTAATGGGCTAAAGTGACCTTTAATGGGCTAAAGTTCCAGATGACTGATGGCACTTGCTTTCGGAGACAAGGCCACTAAAGTTGGATCTTCATCAGATAGCCTCTCCGTACCTTTTCTCTTATCACTTTGTATGATGTTTGCTATGAGCATCAACATTTACATAACAAAAACTGGTCAGTCTGGGATTGAACATTCGTCAGGGTGAGTAAATGTGTGTAGGGAAAAATTCAATATATGTTTCAGCCACCGTACGAGCATTCATTGCATTTGAAGTTTTGAACATACTAAAGTGGTTAGTTAACAAAAAAAAACATACTACTAAAGTGGCTGTGTGATATGATTGGTGGTTAATACTATATTTAAAGGTTGACAAAAAGAGAATTAATTACTCAGGAGGAGAGATGCCAAATTTAAGCAAAAAAGGACCCCCAAAAATGTTGGGTTTCAGCTGGCATCATCATCATAATCATCTCCCGAGTATGGGCTATTTTTGTCCTCTGCATATACTAGTAGCTATATTAAAAAAAAAATGAAAGAGAGAAGAAGGAGAAGAAGGAGAAGAAGGTAGATAGATAGATGTGATTAAAGAGGCAGACAACTTCCCACCTATCTTCTTCACACTCGTTTTGACACCGACGCTTATCTGTTTTCATAATAAAAACCTATTATTATCAGTCTCTTCTTCTTCTTCTTATGTCCTAATCTCGACATTAATCTTCTGTCATTTACGCAACGTCTCATCCCTTTGTTGGTAACTCCGAGACTATTCTTGGTAATGGACCACTTTTGAATTTTCTCCATACAAGAAACGTCTCATCTTCTTTCTCCCTCTTGTCGGTCACGTTTTGGTGCTAATCCTTTTCTTCTTACCCTTTCTCTCTTTTCTTTTATTCCAAAAATTGTGATCGGATCATTAAAAACATTTCAAGAAATTAACTTATTCTTCTGGTGGGTTTATACTATTTATAGCTGATTTAATTGTGAATTAATCCTTGGTTCGAGGCTTGAGATTATGCAGAAGAAACGAGAGATCTGTGAGTACAGAGATAAGCTAGACAAAACCTTGTCTTCTCCTGATCTCATCAATGAGCAGACTCTCAAATCCCTTCTCAGAAAACAGCTTTACTCCTCCCAAGGTTCTGTTCTGTTATTTTTTTTATTGTGCTTTTACTGTTATATCAATACACTCTGAGATTTTGTTTCATGTTGTTGTGGTCATTTTTGTAGAGTGTAATGAGAATATATTGGATAGAAGAACAGCTGATGTATCAAAGCTGCTTACCAAGCTTAGGAGTGTTTCCATGACCGATCATCATGGAAACAGTGATTGGAAAGTATGTTTTTTCCTGTTCACATATTTATACCAGTGATCTTGGATTGAAAAAAAAAAAAAAAAAAGCGTTTATATTGTTACAGCTGAAACATGATCTTGAAGATTGCCGTGTCATGTACCGTGAAGGTCTCGATGGGAGTCCTTTTCACACTATGCTCGTTGAAGGTTACATGGATGCCCCTATTGAAGAATGTAAGTTATTTTTCCTTTTTATTAGAATACAAAATCAAAGTTTTAGAAAATATGTAATGACCCACCACTCCCACCATCTCCACTTCTTTCTCCAATCCCACCACTTCCACCTTCTTCTCCACCATCTCCACCTTCTTCCCCACCATCTCCATCTTCTTTAAAGTTTGAGAAAGAGAGAGAGAAGAAGGAGAAGAAGGAGAAACTCACGAGCTTCGTCGCCGAACAGCGTGACCGCGTTCAGCTTGCCACCACCGATAAACACCCTAGGTAATCGCCGGAAACCGCATTCCTTAAGCTCAGTTTCGTTTTCGTTTAGTAAATCGCCCATAACTTTTTAACCGTGATGAATCTCGTGAATCCAAGACTACCATCGTGTTCCTCTCGTCAACTCGGTTGACTCGGTTAACCGATCGGTTAGCCGGTTTAAATTGATTTCGGTTGGTTAGGGTTAACCGGTCGGTTTAGTCAAATCGATTTCGGTCAAAGCTTGACCGGGTTGACTTTGACCGGCGGGTTGACTTTTCATGGCGTTGACCAGTCCGTTTAAACCGTTCGAAGACATTCTAACTTCGATTTTTAGCCCTGATTTCAGATTTAGAGTCTATTTAAGCAGCTGGAGTTCGTAGATACCACTTTTCCCTATTGCTAAGGTGAGGGCTATTCCGTTAAATCCCGAGCTAGTTTAGTACTACCATTATGGAAAGTTTAGTTTTGAAACATGATCCGTCTTTGTGAATCGAGTCTATTTGAGAGTCTTGCTTGTTCATTATTGATATTGATTGTTAGCTGGAATTAGGATAATAGAGGATTCAACGATTGTGTGAAATGATTGATCTTGAAGCTGTATATATATGTATATACATAGTTATGAGTAGAGATTATGTGATGAGGCGTGAGTTCAGAGATGTCGAGCCGACGCCACGGTGTGGTATGGGCTTGAGTTCGTAGATTATTTTTAGCGCAGGCAGACGCTGTAATTTAATGCCAGAGCGGGCTGGCAGCGACGTATCGTGGCTAGCGACGCCGAAAGTATATGATATCCTTATGAGGAGATGCGTGGTGCAGAAGTAGCTATGTATTATAAGCGCATGAGTTGTAGCGACTAGTCCTCAGCGAATATTGATTGTTATGTGTGGTGTAATAGGCACGTGTTTGTTTCATCTTAGAGCTGAGCTACATTTTAGTAGTCTTATGAACTTCGATCGTGGTTTGCGGTTTAGCATCCATACCTCGCTTGACAACTCCCATGTTGCTCACCCTCCTTCTTTCCCTCTTTTAGGTGAGACCGTGGCGAGGAGTGATTATCGGACGGTGTTATTGGGCTTTTGAGCTTATCGCTTTTACGCTTTTATCTTTATCGGACCTTTAGGCCTTTGGACTTTTATCGTTTATGTTATTCTTATTTCAGACTTTCGGTTTATGTCGTATTTTATATTTCGGATGTTATCGATGTTGGGCTTTTAGGCCTTTTGGTACCGTATTGACTTTTATATTATGATATGAAGATTATTATTATTTGATAAAAGCGGAAATAAAATAATAATACAACTCAAATAATAATAATCTTCATATCATAATATAAAAGTCAATCACGGTACCAAAAGCCTAAAAGCCCAACATCGATAACATCGAAATATAAAATACGACATAAACCGAAAGTCTGAAATATGAATAACATAAACGATAAAAGTCCAAAGGCCAAAGGTCCGATAAAGATAAAAGCGGTAAAAGCGATAGAAGCCCAAAAGCCCAATAACACCGGTCCGATAATCACTCCGCTCTTGGTCTCACTAAAGGGGAAAGAAGGAGGGTGAGCAATAGGGAGTTGCCTAACGAGGTATGGGATGCTAAACCGCAAACCACGATCGAGTTCAGAAGACTACTAAAATGTAGGCCTAAATTTAGCATGAAACAAACACGGTGCTATTACACCACACATAACAATCAATATTCGCTAGAGGACTAGTCGTTACAACTCATGCGTTTATAATACATAGCTACTCTGCACCGCGCATCTTCTCATAAGGATATATACATATACTCTGCGCCGCTAGATACTGCTCTCTCAGACTTCATCGTGCCGCCGCGAACGCCTCTCGCACCACACCCCAAACAGTAGCGTGAAGCTCAAACGTCTCTGAACTCAGCCCATACCACACCGTGGCGTCGAGCTCAGACATCTCGAACTCACGCCCTCATCACATAGTCCTACTCATAACTATGTATATACATATATATATAGCGGTTCTTAGCATCAATCATTTCACACAATCGTTGAATCCTCTATTATCCTAATTCCAGTTAACAATCAATATCAATAATGAACAAGCAAGACTCTCAAATAGACTTCGATTCACAAAACGGATCATATTCGAAACTAAACTTTTCATAATGGTAAACTAAACCAGTTCGGGATTTAACGGAATAGCCCTCACCTTAGCAATAGGAAATAGTGGTATTTATAAACTCCAGCTGCTCAAATAGACTCTAAATCTGAAATCAGGCGAAAAATCGAGTTAGAATGCCTTTCGAACTTTAAACGGGACTGGTCAAGGTTTGCGGAAAAGTCAACCCGCTGGTCAAAGTCAACCCGGTCAAGCTTTGACCAGAAATCGATTTTACTAAACCGACCGGTTTACCCTAACCGAACCGAAATCAATTTAAACCGGCTAACCGATCGGTTAGCGGTTTAAATTGATTTCGGTTGGTTAGGGTTAACCGTCGGTTTAGTCAAATCGATTTCTGGTCAAAGTGGCGGGTTGACTTTGACCGGCGGGTTGACTTTTCATAGCGTTGACCAGTCCGTTTTAAACCGTTCGAAAGACATTAACTTCGATTTTTAGCCCTGATTTCAGATTTAGAGTCTATTTAAGCAGCTGGAGTTCGTAGATACCACTTTTCCTATTGCTAAGGTGAGGGCTATTAGTTAAATCGGTAGTTTAGTCTTACCATTATGGAAAGTTTAGTTTTGAAACATGATCCGTCTTTGTGAATCGAGTCTATTTGAGAGTCTTGCTTGTTCATTATTGATATTGATTGTTAACTGGAATTAGGATAATAGAGGATTCAACGATTGTGTGAAATGATTGATCTTGAAGCGCTATATATATGTATATACATAGTTATGAGTAGAGATTATGTGATGAGGCGTGAGTTGAGATATGCGAGCTGACGCTACGGTGTGGTATGGGCTTGAGTTGAGAGGCGTTTGAGCCGGCCTTCTTGTTTGGGCGTGATGCGAGCGTTTGCATTCGGCCTACGATGAAGAGGTACGAAAGGCTAATAACGCGGCGCAGTATATGTATATATCCTTATGAGGAGATCGTGGTGCAGAAGTAGCTATGTATTATAAGCGCATGAGTTGTAACGGCTAGTCCTCAGCCAAATATTGATTGTTATGTGTGGTGTAATAGGCACGTGTTTGTTTCATCTTAGAGCTGAGCTACATTTTAGTAGTCTATGAACTTCGATCGTGGTTTGCGGTTTAGCATCCATACCTAAACGACAACTCCCATGTTGCTCACCCTCCTTCTTTCCCTCTTTTAGGTGAGACCGGCGGCGGGAGTGATTATCGGACCGGTGTTATTGGGCTTTTGAGCTTATCGCTTTTACGCTTTTATCTTTATCGGACCTTTAGGCCTTTGGACTTTATCGTTTATGTTATTCTATTTCAGACTTTCGGTTTATGTCGTATTTTATATTTGGATGTTATCGATGTTGGGCTTTTAGGCCTTTTGGTACCGTATTGACTTTTATATTATGATATGAAGATTATTATTATTTGATAAAGCGGAAATAAAATAATAATACAACTCAAATAATAATAATCTTCATATCATAATATAAAAGTCAATCACGGTACCAAAAGCCTAAAAGCCCAACATCGATAACATCGAAATATAAAATACGACATAAACCGAAAGTCTGAAATATGAATAACATAAACGATAAAAGTCCAAAGGCCTAAAGGTCGATAAAGATAAAAGCGGTAAAAGCGATAAGCCCAAAAGCCCAATAACACCGGTCCGATAATCACTCACGCTCTTGGTCTCACCTAAAAGGGGAAAGAAGGAGGGTGAGCAATAGGGAGTTGCCTAACGAGGTATGGGATGCTAAACCGCAAACCACGATCGAGTTCAGAAGACTACTAAAATGTAGCTCAAATTTCAAGATGAAACAAACACGGTGCTATTACACCACACATAACAATCAATATTCGCTAGAGGACTAGTCGTTACAACTCATCGTTTATAATACATAGCTACTCTGCACCACGCATCTTCTCATAAGGATATATACATATATATATAGCGGTTCTTAGCATCAATCATTTCACACAATCGTTGAATCCTCTATTATCCTAATTCCAGTTAACAATCAATATCAATAATGAACAAGCAAGACTCTCAAATAGACTCGATTCACAAAGACGGATCATATTTCGAAACTAAACTTTTCATAATGGTAGTACTAAACTAGCTCGGGATTTAACGGAATAGCCCTCACCTTAGCAATAGGAAATAGTGGTATTTATAAACTCCAGCTGCTCAAATAGACTCTAAATCTGAAATCAGGGCGAAAAATCGAGTTAGAATGCCTTTCGAACGGTTTAAAACGGGACTGGTCAAGGTTTGCGGAAAAGTCAACCCGCTGGTCAAAGTCAACCCGGTCAAGCTTTGACCAGAAATCGATTTTACTAAACCGACCGGTTTACCCTAACCGAACCGAAATCAATTTAAACCGGCTAACCGATCGGTTAACCGAGTTGACTCGGTCGAGTTGACCGAGTCACCGGTGTCGGTCACCGGCGGAGCTTACCAGCGGCGCGACGGCGGAGGCGATTTCCGGCGGCGGCGCGTGTACCTCACGCACGCGCAGAGGCGAAACTTCCGGAAGCGCGTGCGGCTTCGTCCGGACTCCGATTGAGGCGTTTTTGGTGGCTACGGATTCGTCTCGACGAGAGGAACACGATGGTAGTTTTGGATTCACGAGATTCATCACGGTTAGAAAGTTATGGATGATTTACTAAACGAAACTGAACTTAAGGAATGTGGTTTCCGGCGATTACCTAGAGTGTTTATCGGTGGTGGCAAGCTGAACGTGGTCACGGCGCACGGTTGCTCCGGCGACGAGCTCAGGTGAGCTTTCTCCCTTCTTCTCTCTCTCTTTCTCTCTCTCTCTTTCTCTTTCTCTCTCTCTCTCTTTCTCAAGCTTTAAAGAAGGTGGAGATGGTGGAGAAGAAGGTGGAAGTGGTGGGGTTGGAGAAAGAAGTGGAAATGGTGGGTCATTACAAAATATTTCTGCATCTAATGTTTCATTGGATTTACAGGTTTGTGCGTTTCCTGGGAATCAACCCTATACAAGAAATGGTTAGTGAGTGTCTCAAGATTTTGGATTGTGAACATGTCTTGTATTTATTCAGTTATATATATGTTTTCTAGGTGGCCACAGTTTGCGTTTCCACCATTTAAGATCATACAAAGCACATGCTTGCAAAAGGTTCGGATCGGTGAACAAGTATGCTTCATAAGGTTTGTTTCAACTGAAAAAAAAACCTCATTATTTCATGTTTATTGTTTTTTTTAACCTTTGTAATCTTACATTTTGTGGGAAGAAAGGATGAAGGTACCATGGCCATTAGCAGAGAGAGAGCTTATTGTTCACTATTTCTTATTTGAATACTTTAAAGATGGCTTGGTCGTCATCCTTCTCAACACGGTAAAAAAATCAACAACCTTCTCCATCTTTCTGAAACTTTTTGGCATGATCTGAAAACGATTTTGGTTGCAACCTTTTAGATATCTGATTTAAATAGCATTGGAGTTTCATCTAAGGAGATCAACGAAGACGTTATGTCAGTAACACCTGGTGCAGTGAGGATTGATGTCGTAGGAGGATTTGTTTTACAAAAGGTTACTCCAGAGAGGAGTTACTTCAGGTTGGTGATCATGACTCATTGTAGTACTAGTGTAACATGTTACTTGTTCTTTTGGTTTATGAAGCTGCTTATGTCTGAATAATTGTAGGACGATAGGGGATATGGATATAAAGCTGGACTTTGTCCCTCCCTCGCTTATGAATTTTGTGTCTAGGCAGCTCATTGGTAATGGTTTCAGATTATATAAAAAGGTAAGAAAACCTGAGTTTTTGGTTTCATTGTTTTAATGTTTTTGTGCGGTTTTGATTGTGTGATAAACGTTTACTGACGTGAATGTAAACAGTCAGTTGCTTCGGTGGCTAAATTTGATGAAGATTACAGCAGAGCTTTAGCTGATCCGTTGTACACTAAGATACGTCAAGCTCTGTATTCAACTGATAAGGCAAGTGAGGAAGAACCAAAGCTGGAAGCCAATGAAGTGAATGGCGATAAGGAACATGATAATGATGAAGATGATGGTGAAATTGAACATGTACACTGTAGAAAAACCGTTCCTGAGATTGAGGAAAGTATTTCTTCAGAGGAGGGGAATATAAATGGGAAGACCAATGGCGACATCGGAAGACGGTTTTGCATAAGCCCAGAGGTTAAACAAGCTTTAGGGACTCTAGATAGAGTGATATACATGGTTAGAACAAATACAACTCCTGTTCAAGAAGCTGAGGAGTTGTCGCCAGACAGAGCAGAGGATGACCACAAAAAGCAAGTAAGTCTGTTAGAACATTTTGAAAATGTTCCTCAAAAATCAGAGAGGCAAGATTTTTCAACCCCAACGGTCATACAAGAGACGAGCGGTTTTAGTCAAGAAGACAAGAGAGAGAAGGTGACAGGAGAAGAAGAGAGTGGGATCTTAGAAAAAGGTGGTAAGAACAAGAGCTTGGGGAGGAGAAAACGTAAGACACGCTGCTTGGCTTTCAGGTCCTGGCTCTGAAGGAAGCTCAAGTTCCTATTGTTCTGCTTCTGCGAAGAGTGTGCGGCAACATACGAGTTGATAAGGATTTGGATTGTGCTTACTTGAAAATCTAATCTTAGATGCATGATCCATGCAAAAGTTTGTGGATTCTTTTTTGTAAACTTGTTTCTCAGGAGGAAAAGATTATATACGCATTTTTCTTTTAACACCAACATATTATTTGATTAAAGACCATACTGAAAAAAACTATTACATCGATAATTTTACGACCAAAAATTCAAACTATTATCATTGTTTACTATAAATCAGTTACAATCTACTACATTTGGCTAGAGGGGAATGAGAGGAGGCACAACAACCAGTGCCAGACCAATCTTTTATATTGCCCCAATCAAAATTTAAAACTATGCCTTCATACATGTTTTATCAAAATCACAAAACAGTATAAAAAAATAATTTAAATTTTCATTAAAAAAATCAAATTTCATAATATGTTCATAAAAAACATTGATATAAAAACACTTATTGCTGAAATATAGATTTTCTTGCATTTTTCCCTGCAAAATCATCCATTAAACTTCTATAGTCAAGTTTTTCGACCATAGCAGTCTCAATTGTTATGTTTCTATTTTAGAATTAGGGTTTTAACTATTATCTAAAATATAAATTTACTAATATATTTAAAAAGTTTGACAAATATTATTATAACTAAATATGCTCAATAGATAATATTTTAACAAAATAATCTACAGATTTTCTTTTTATGTATATACTAATAATTTTTTTTTAAAATATGCCTCACTAATTTAGATGCCCTAATCCTTGGCTTGGTTGGCTTCCCGTCAAGGCCGGCCCTGACAACAACACCTCTAAGCCAAGTAGATCACCTAGCAAGGTTGATTGACAAAATGATCATGAACAAGATTACCTCCCTTGGTTACTCTCCGACGCCTAAGCTACATGGCTTGATGTTGCATTTTTTGTTTCTCATTCTTTAGAACTATAAATAAATAGGATTATACATATATTATCAATAAATTTGAAATTTCAAAACAAAAAATGAATGTTTAACAATTCTAGTTACAGTGTTAAAGTTCTTTTTTTCTTAACGCTGATTTATTATAATCTTACGATTATGATATGAGAAAGATTACATAGACGATTCGACAACCGACAATACTACCTACCTTATGAAGACCTACGCCTAACTGCATCACCTGAGCCGTCCTATGAAGATCCACGTCTGATCAGATTTACTTGCACTATGTTGAAGATCCTTTGTAAACATTTCTTCTTCTGTAGTGTGCATAATTGTTTAGTAAATTGCTCTTTTTGAGATTTGAAACCAGATTTCGCATGTCGTAATAAATTGCATAGTCACGGGATTGAACCAGGGCGCAGGTGTAAAACCTTTAAACCTTAGGTAAGATTTACAGTCTTCCACCGATGTTAAAGTTCAAAATCTTTTTTTTCTACTAATTTATTTAATTGTTTAAAAATTGTTTTTATTTGAGATTTGAAAGTCAGATTTTTTGAGATATCCTTTGCTAGTTTCCTTTTAACGAAAAGACCAGAAAATGAGAGATAAACCGATTCTTTGAGATATCGTTTGGTTTGGTTCGGTTAAACCAAACCCCGAATATTTAGCAAACCGAAATCAAATAAAAATCCCTAATTAATAATTCCTTCCACCGTCGTCGCAGAATTGCATTCTTCTAACAAGTTCCCGGCGAGTCAAACTCCTTCTCCGCCGCCGCAACGGCACTTGATGGAATCGAAGATTACGACCGCTTCTACTCCTCCAAACCCTTTCTTCTGCTTGAAATGGCCATGGGACTCTTCAAACAAACAACCCAAATCTCCAAGCGTCTGCGACTTCCAAGCCCCCTGGCTTCTCAGATCTATGCAAAGCCTCGGTTCAATCGCTCTCACCTCCTTCAACTCATTCGGGCTCGATCTAAAACCCCCAAAGAATAAGCCTTTAAGCGCTTCCGAGCAGGGAGAAGCAGAGCAGAGAGCCTTCGCGGCTGCTTTGGCCAGCGAGAAAGACGCGACCGTGCTCGAGTTTTACTCGCCGAAGTGCAGACTCTGCAACTCTCTGCTCAGCTTCGTCTTGGAGGTTGAGAAAAGGAACTCGAATTGGCTCAGTGTTACCATGGCTGATGCGGAGAACGAGAAGTGGTTTCCCGAGGTAATGGAAAAAGATGAGATCTTTGTGTGCGTAAACGCAAATACATAACTGAAGATTTTTGTGTCTCTTTGTTTGTCTGAATATGCAGCTTCTTCATTATGACATAAAGTATGTTCCTTGCTTTGTTTTGTTGGACAAAAACGGACAAGCTTTGGCTAAGACGGGTGTTCCTAGTAGCCGTGCTCATGTTATTGCTGGTATCTCTCATCTTCTCAAGCTGAAGCGCCCACCTAACGTCTGAGATTATGGTTGTGTGGATGATGATGTGTTTCTGGTGCACTATATATATCCTTGATGTTGTGGATGATTGTGGTTTGGAGGATCGAGTTTGTGGTTATGTTTCCAGCGACATAGTGAATCCTAAGTAGAGCTATTGTTTCTAAAACCCCACATTTGGGATCCGAAAAGGTGAAAATCAATTTCAGATACTCAATGTATTTACTCTTTAGGTACTCAATGTATTTACTCTGTTTATTCAAGTATCATTTAGAGAGAGTGTGTGTGTGTTTTCTAAACTGAGAGGTTCAGAGAATGATAAAATTAAAACATGAGCTTCATCCTCTTGATCTTGCATATACATGAACATGGCTTGGACTCACATGGCAGATATATTGAGATGCTCCCTCTAGAGATTCCCCATATAGCTCTCGGCTGACCAACTCAAGTATTAAATATTGTTTCTGAGCTAAAGATCACTAAAAATACGAACAATTAAGTTTGGAGGTTTTAGCTTACCCGGTATTTTTTTCTGCATGAGCTTGAGTATTGATATGTGGATTTGGGTGATATGCCTTCTCTCTCTTCTTGATATACTTCATTGTGCATGATACAATGGTCTTACTCTTGAAGAAAGCGAAGGAAAATATTATAAAAAGGTTTCTCTTCTTAACTTCATTTTTCAGTACTGCTTCTGACTTGAAGCTGAGAAATGGCAGACGTATCAGCCAGATCTGTGTTTCAAAATATCATCATAAATTTGTAAAAAAGGAAAAATAACTCTTTAACTTTACTATACATCATGTTTTGAAACAGATCATGCGTACTAGTAGTCTGTGTCATTTTGAGGTCAGCTTACTTGGGGAGACAGGAAGATGAGCTAGAAAAGCTTGCAGAGGAAACATATAAATGGGTTTGAAATCTTGAGACGCCGCCATGGAAGCTTCACAAGGGAATAAACTCATGGTTGTTGTGGGGTGACGTAAGCCTGCAAATAGGATCCAAAAGTAAGATCTCTTTTAATCAAAAGGCAACCAATTGCCAAGCAATTCATCAAGCAAGCTTAGCTCAAAAACTCATATGCATAGTACGTAAGGAAAAGAGAGTCGAACTATCAACTATAAAGATTCATCACAGAAACAAACCAATGAATTTTCCAGTAAAAAAAACAAACCAATGAATTTTTTGAGCCTTAGCCTCTCGTGTAACTTGTAGATGTGGATACGTGAGAAGCCTGCAAAGTATCATAAGTAAGCTCTATTAGTTTGCAAGCTCTATTAGAGGATTAGAAAGATTTGTTCATAATCAATTAGGAGCATCTATGCCAATTAGCATGCTGGGTTCCGGGCTTATCATAAATGAACGACCCTGAAGATCAGCTTCACTTCCGGGCTTACCATCGGCTTTTCAATAAAATAACGATCTAACGGAAAAAAAGAAAACATGTTCTTTACAATACTTTGACTTAACCAACATTAAATGGGCTCCACAATCCTTAACAAATGCACACGTGAGGAAAGAGCCCCATATGATTCATTAATTTTTAAATGTTTGTCTTATTTTTATTATTTCCAAAACGACAGTATGTTGTGCGTTTAGGAAGGAAACTTGGTCCCCAATTAATAGTTGACCGACCCTGGAGATCCTCCCTCCTCTCTCTGTGTATAAATACAATATATGATTGTGGAGTAGTCTTCTGGTCTAAGAAGATCACAAAACATAAACACAACATTCGAAAACCCCTAAGTAACTGGAAGAAAAGCGTCGCTCCATCTTTTAGCTCGTAACGATGGAGGACCACTCTGATCTGCCTTCGAGATCCATGGACGTTGCAGCAACTGCTCTACCCCTCGACGACGAAGAAGAGTATGTGTATGAGGATGCGCTGAGCGAGTGCAGTGAAGTGCAAGACGCCGAACAAGTGAGTTCCTTTTGACTTCTTTTTCATATATATATATATATCACTACAAGAAAACATCGGTATTCTGACAGACATTCCGACGGAAAATAAAATCCTCGGAATTTCCCGAGGAATTTCTGAGGGAATTTCCTCGGAATATACCGACGGAATTCCGAGGAAACATCAATCCGTCGGAATATTCCGAGGAAATTCCATGAACTAGTGATCGATCGATGCGTTTTGGACATATACCCATCGATCGATCACATTGTTACGCTTTGGTCCATCATAGTGATCGATCGATGCGTTTTGGACATAAATACATCGATCGATCCGTTTATAAAAACATTCGAGATTTTGAAACCCCAAACACTAGTTCTCGATATTTCCTCGGAATATTCGAGGAAATTCGAGGAACACTTGATATCCTTGATCGATCGATGGGATAATCTCATCGATCGATCACATTGTTACGCTTTGGTCCATCATAGTGATCGATCGATGCGTTTTGGACATAAATACATCGATCGATCCGTTTATAAAAACATTGAGATTTTGAAACCCCAAACACTAGTTCTCGATATTTCCTCGGAATATTCGAGGAAATTCGAGGAACACTTGATATCCTTGATCGATCGATGGGATAATCTCATCGATCGATCACATTGTTACGCTTTGGTCCATCTTAGTGATCGATCGATCGTTTTGGACATAAATACATCGATCGATCCGTTTATAAAAAAACATTCGAGATTTTGAAACCCCAAACACTAGTTCCTCAGGAAATTCTGAGGAAGAAAAGGGTTTCCTCGGAATTCCCTCAGAATATTCCGAGGAAATTCCGAGGAAATAGGGTTTTTAAACCGAAAACAACGTTTTGCGGTTTGAATAACACCTATATAACCCTTATTAAGTGTCTTCGTTCATTATGAAGTCAAAAATTTGTTCATTACCCTATAATAAACATTTTTCGATTGTATGAGCGAAATCCCCAAAACATAAGAGAAACACTTATACACTTTAATGAACGGTAAAGGGAATACTTACAATTCGTTTTGAAATTTGTTATTTCATGGTTTATGCTCATCTATACAAAGAATCTTCAATGGTATGCATTACAATTGTATAAGAAATGAAATACGGCAAAAAAAAAATTGATGTTTTGAAACCCCAAACACTAGTTCCTCGATATTTCCTCGGAATATTCCGAGGAAATTCCGAAGAACAATATAAATTAATAGAAATACATGCACAGGATATTCTTTTTCCTCGAATTAATGAAAATATTCGAGGAAATTCCGGATATTTAAGTGGCGTCGAATTTCCTCGAATATTTTCATTTAACCGCAAACAAGCCGCCAAATATTTCGCGAAAATTGAAATTGAAAATACTGAGGGAATTCGACGGAAAATATCCGTCGGACCAAGGTTTTATAAACTTGAACCGCATCTTCTTCCCCATTTCTCTCTTCTTCCCCATTTCTCTCTTCTTCCTCTCCGTGATCTCTCTCTCCTTCGGCGTTCTCCACCTTCTCTGTGACGATCTCTCCGTGAATCCTTTCCATTCCTTTACAAATCATGTAAGGACCTTATCCCACTCTCTTACGTCTATTTGTTAGGTTTTAAGTAGATTTGATGATTTTAGAAGTTTTTGATAGATTTTGTTAGGGTGATTGGGTAGGATTGTGATTTGTTGTGTAATAGGTTTAGAATTGTGATTTGGTTGTGTTGAATTGATTTAGAATTTTTTTATAAATTGTTTATTATTTTTGTATTTACAAAGCGTTTATATAAATTGATTTTACAAAGCGTTTTGTATATAAATTCGATTTTGGATTTATAAAAGATGATTTCATATTTATAAAAATATTTATATTTATTAAAACTAATTTTGTATTTATAAAACATTTTTTGATTTATAAACACTATTTTTTATTTTTTATTTATAAAACTATTTTTAAATATACAAAAGCGTTCTTTGTATATAAATTCGTTTTTTGGATTTATAAAAGATGATTTCATATTTTAAAATTAATTTTGTATTTATAAAACATTTTTTGATTTATAAACACTATTTTATTATTTTTTGTATTTATAAATACTATTTTGTATTTATAAAAAGATGATTTCATATCTATAAAAATATTTATATTTATTAAAACCAATTTTGTATTTATAAAACATTTTTTTTATTTATAAACACTATTTTATTATTTTTTGTATTTATAAAAACTATTTTGTATTTATAAAAAGATGATTTCATATTTATAAAAATATTTATATTTATTAAAACTAATTTTGTATTTATAAAACATTTTTTATTTATAAAACTATTTTATTATTTTTGTATTTTAAATATGTTTTCTATTTCAATTTTAATTTTATATTTTTGAATTTCAATTTAAAAATAAATTTATAATTTTTTGAATTTTGGAAATATTCGAGGAAGTGTATCCTCGAATATTCGACGACATATTCCTCGAATATTCGAGGAATTTCGACGAAAAAATCCTCGAATATTCGAGGAAATTCATTCCTCGAATTCCGTCGAGAAATTTCGAGGGATTTCGAGGAAAGATGAATTTCGAGGAGTTATTTCGAGAACTTTTTCGTCGGTATGTCGTCGAATAAGCGTTATTCGACGACATACCGACGATTTTCCCTCGATATGCATTGTTTTCTTGTAGTGTATATATGAATCTTAGGGTGTGACAATTGTTTTTTTTTTTTTTTTTTTTTGTTTGCAGAAATACTATGAAAACAGATTGAAGGATCTTGATAACGGAGATCAGGACAGTTACCCACACAAGTTTGCTGTGTCGATTTCTGTCTCTGAGTTCATTGCCAAGTATAAAAGTCTATTCAACGGCGACCATGTTGAAGACGACCAAGTTTCTGTAGCCGGTATAATTTTTTTAGCAAAAGTTTCATTCATTTAAAAGGAGTTAGTAATATATTTATTTATTTATGTTCAATCTATTTTTTTTTTCTTTTAAAATTATATTAGGACGGATAATGAGCAAGAGATCTTCATCTTCCAAGCTTTCATTCTATGATTTGAATGATAGTTGTTTAAAGGTCCAAGTCATGGCTGATTTAAGGAAGTCTGAACTAGACAAAGATGAGTTTGCCAAGCTCCATGCCTTTGCTAAGCGTGGTGATATCGTCGGTGTCACTGGTTCTCCAGGAAAAACTAAGAGAGGAGAGTTGAGTATCTTCCCACGATCGTTTACCGTGCTGTCTCCTTGCCTCCACATGTTGCCGAGTCCTGCTAACAATAGGAAGCAAGAAATTTGGTCTCCAGGACACCTAAGACATCCAGAAAGATATCTTCTTAAAGATCAGGAAACTCGTTTTCGCCAGCGGTATCTTGATCTGATGATGAACAATCATGAGATTCCTCAGATATTCAAGACCGTTGATAACATCAACAAATACATTAGAAGATTCCTCTCCCTTCTTGATTTCGTAGAGGTAACATTGTTTGTTATTATTCTCCATCCTTTTTTTTTTTTTTTTGCAGAAATACTATGAAAACAGATTGAAGGATCTTGATAACGGAGATCAGGACAGTTACCCACACAAGTTTGCTGTGTCGATTTCTGTCTCTGAGTTCATTGCCAAGTATAAAAGTCTATTCAACGGCGACCATGTTGAAGACGACCAAGTTTCTGTAGCCGGTATAATTTTTTAGCAAAAGTTTCATTCATTTAAAAGGAGTTAGTAATATATTTATTTATTTATGTTCAATCTATTTTTTTTTTTTGTTTGCAGAAATACTATGAAAACAGATTGAAGGATCTTGATAACGGAGATCAGGACAGTTACCCACACAAGTTTGCTGTGTCGATTTCTGTCTCTGAGTTCATTGCCAAGTATAAAAGTCTATTCAACGGCGACCATGTTGAAGACGACCAAGTTTCTGTAGCCGGTATAATTTTTTAGCAAAAGTTTCATTCATTTAAAAGGAGTTAGTAATATATTTATTTATTTATGTTCAATCTA